>CM068549.1:2350406-2512958 GCA_035048495.1 Euptelea pleiosperma | reverse complement strand
ACTGTGATATCTCTGGACATGCAGGTACATTTATTCTTCAGATCATCAGGTACCACACACTGTCGAGTTTATGCCGACTTGGTAATATCCTCCTTGAACCTTTGCATCATCATTACCAATTTTTCATCATCTTTTGTCTCGGTCATGAGCACCGAGGACGGTGCTATATTTTGTTTGGGGGTGGGTTTTTACCAAAACTCATGTTTTCATTTTGATAAAAAAATAATAATAATAATAAAAAAAGAAAAAAAAAAAGAAGAGAGAAACCTTGTGTTTTTGGGTGTGATTTCATATGATTTTCGAAAATGCCCTGACTTGATGAGTAAAAAGTTTCCGTAAAGTCTATTTATTGAAAAGGATGTCTATTTTGAAAAATCACTTATTAGCTCTTCATTCAGTTTGAAAGCAAACATTACTACAATGGATTGAAAACTCTTTGAAAACTCAAATTTTGCAAAAATGTTCAAATATCAATGTCTGAATTATCTGAAGTTTAGATTATTGAGAAATCCAAGAAGAACAATTGTGGAGACCTAACCCAGTGAGCTTTTGAGCTTTTCATTATTTCTGAGGGTTATTAAATTATTCTGAGGCACAAGATGACTCACAATTCTTCTAGTCCCCAAATATTTCCATTGAGTGATCTCATTAACCTTTGCTTTGGTCATGGAACTCAGAACGACATCAAATTCGGATTATTACATAAAGAACCTTCTCTATATCCATTCGAGACATCGAAGATGAAAGTACAAACCCTAGAAAATGATATAGGCCATCTTTTTAGCCAATCAGACTTTTTAGCTACCTTAACATCTATACCGTTAGAAACTATTTTTGAGCCTGTTGATGAAAACCTTTTCTTGTTAACACATCAACCAAAAACCCAATCCCAAAAAAGAGTTCAATACGATAACCTACTTCTGAGAGGGATCAAAGAGTATTTGGTATGATCATGAAAAGATAGAAACCAAGAAAGAAAAAGAAAACAAATGGTTCGAGCTAAAAAGAAACATGATTAGAAAGAAAGAAGGAAAGGTTGAAAAATAGCCAAAAAGACAAATATTGGAAGAAAAAAAAAAAAAAAAAAAGTAAAGGAAATATTATCCCTGGGAAAAGTTGCAAAGAATAGTGAGATACCCTCTCAGAATTTTTGAATACCAGAATATCCTTCTTTTCTGAACCTATCCTAAGCCTCAATACAACCTATGTAAGTCTTATTTGATTCGAGATTTGTACCATTCTCAAGTGTGGAGAATGGAGAAAAGAGAAATTATAGAGTTTGATCCAACGTTCTTAAGTGATATGACATTCCAATCATGAGATCTAATTAAATCTTCTTATACCCTCCATTCAAAAACTATATATGTGAGACGTTTGCCAGTTTCTATATTCATCTCCTCACATATAATTTGAGAGAAAAGTATAAAATCATTTCTGAGTGGTATACAAGTGAGGATTGAGGTCGAGGCATAGAGTCTCTAAAGAGATCCAGATATATCTACTGCCAGATAAGGATGATGTTGAACACACATACACACACACTGAGTCTGAGTAATCTTTTGTTTGAAGGTCTATTTGTAGAAGTGTTGCATTTTGCTAATTAGTTCTAATTTGTGAATGATTTCTTGCATCCTTAAAATAATCTGACAAAACGGAGTTTTTTTTGAGTAATGCAAATAAGTTTTCTAGCATGTTATGCCTAGCCCTCTTTCGCTCACTTATTTCGCAATAATTGCCAAGGATTGGCAATATGCTAGTTGGGGGTTGTGATATTCGCTCAAAAGTGCTTATTTTAAGCCATTATCCTTATAGCGATGTCGCATTCTCCTCCGTAAAACTTGTCTTTTTGTCGACTTTTCCATATAAGAGTTTCTTCCATTGCGTAGAACGCATTCTTTAGACGAAAATTGACTATTTGCATGAAATATACGCATTTCGGATAGTCCAGTATCAAGGTGTTTTAGTTGAATCTCATTACGCGCTTTTTCACTTGTAGGAGACCCTATCGGGCGATTCTCGAGGACTGGCGGGCCCACGATCAACCACAGAAGACTTCTATCAAAGCTTAAAGAGCCAACAGGCTAGGATAAAAAGATAGAAGACATATACGGGCAAAGCTAGAGGATCGTAGAGCCGGAACAAGGACTAAGAGAGAGAATAGCTGGAGAACAAGAGAAGGACTTAGGTGTTAAAGGCCACACCAATTGACATCAAAGGATAAGTTTGACTTATTGGTAGAGTAGACGAGAGAGAATAAAGAAGACCAGGGTTCAAGACCCTCCAATGCTTTTATTTTTATATTTTTCTCTCACCTCTCTCTTATTTCTCTCTTTATCTATCTATCTTGGCCCATGACATAGGCCCATGACCTAAGCCCATGACCCATGACCCATGACCCATGACCCATGCCCATACCCATGACCCATGACCCATGCCCATGACCCATACCCATGACCCATGCCCATGCCCATGACCATGACCCATGCCCATGCCCATTTGCAACAAGAAGAGAGAATTGGTCTCACTTGACCGATTCTTCTCTCCCCATATCTCTCTATCCTAGTCACTCTCTCTCTCATCTAACTAACCCATTCCCAACCGTTGGATCTCTCTAGATCCAATGGTCATCATTTTTACAACAAGCAAAAAAGAAAAAAAAAAAAAAAAAGTCTATAAGAGATTCATTCTCTCTCCTTCTTGGGTAGGTTCCCTCCCCCTTCTCTTCCTCTCTTTCTTCTCTCTTTCCTTCTCTTCTTCTTCACCCTTCTTCTTCGACGAGCAACTCCGGCGAGCTCACCATTAACGCCTCCACCTCGAAGTGCAAAGCGTCAAACAGCAACGTCTCCTTGCTGTCCATTCCATTCGCCACAATCAAAGGCTACAATCCTCAATCCTATTGAGTTCTATCCAATAGAAGTTGCATCATTTACCTCTTCAAAGGTAAGCTTCTCTCTAATTCATCTCTCTAACCTTCCTACCTTCTTTCACTCTCTTCTTTCCCTCTCTACCTTTACATGCTTTCTAGGGTAATATTTTAATGGCTTTCTAGATTAATTTGGTTTAATGTTATTTCCATTGTAAAGCATTTGAACAAGCATTGTAAGCATTTGTTTTTAGTTTAATGAACAAGTTTTAAATTCAAGTTTAAGTTGTTTTCATTTATTTTGTTTTTCATTCTCATTTTTTTTATGTTTTTTTTCATTCTAATAGTTTTAACAACAATCTCAAACATATTTTAAAACAACCTCCACCATTCTCACCCTTCCATTTATTCCGAGCATTTTCTGATTATTCTTGTTTCTTATTGTGCTAACTAATCCCGAGTGCGGACGATATCCGACACGAGCCACTGTGCAAGTCTACTTATTTGCAGATTAAGTGAACCAATTCGGAGAAAATACAAATATTGTTGAAATACAAGGGTTTCCGTAATCAACGACGCGGAAAAACCTTACTTTCAATGACATAGGCCCATGACCCATGACCCATGATCCATGACCCATGCCCATACCCATGCCCATGCCCATGACCCATGACCCATGCCCATTACCCATGCTCATGCCCATTTGCAACAACAAGAGAGAATTGGTCTCACTTGACTGATTCTTCTCTCCCCCATATCTCTTTATCCTAGTCACTCTCTCACTCTCTCTCTCATCTAACTAACCCATTCCCAACCGTTGGATCTCTCTAGATCTAACGGTCATCATTTTTACAACAAGCAAAAAGAAAAAAAAAAGTCTATAAGAGATCTACGATCTCACCTTCTTGGGTTGGTTCCCTCACCCTTCTCTTCCTCTCTTTCTTCTTTCTTTCTTTCTCTTCTTCTTCACCCTTCTTCTCCGGCGAGCAACTCCGGCGAGCTCACCATTAACGCCTCCACCTCAAGGTATAAAGCGTCAAACAGCAACGTCTCCTTGCTGCCCATTCCATTCGTCACAATCAAAGGCTACAATCCTCAATCCAATTGAGGTCTACCCAATCAAAGTTGCACCATTTTCCTCTTCAATGGTAAGCTTCTCTCTAATTCATCTCTCTAACCTTCCTACTTTCTTTCTCTCTTTTCTTTTCCTCTCTACCTTTACATGCTTTCTAGGGTAATATTTTAATGGCTTTCTAGATTAATTTGGTTTAATGTTATTTCCGTTGTAAAGCATTGTAAGCATTTATTTTTTAGTTTAATGAATAAGTTTTAAATTCAAGTTTAAGTTGTTTTCATTTATTGTGTTTTTCATTCTCGTTTCTCTTATGTTTTTTT
The DNA here is from genome assembly GCA_035048495.1 of Euptelea pleiosperma. Classification (NCBI taxonomy): domain Eukaryota; kingdom Viridiplantae; phylum Streptophyta; class Magnoliopsida; order Ranunculales; family Eupteleaceae; genus Euptelea; species Euptelea pleiosperma. The sequence goes on along the minus strand of CM068549.1, from coordinate 2,508,700 downwards.
TATTCTAATAGTTTTAACAACAATCTCAAGCATATTTTAAATCAACCTCCACCATTCTCACCCTTCAATTTATTCCGAGCATTTTCTGATTATTCTTGTTTCTTATTGTGCTAACTAATCCCGAGTGCGGACGATATCCTACACGAGCCACTGTGCAAGTCTGCTTATTTGCAGATCAAGTGAACCAATTCGGAGAAATTATAAATATTGTTGAAATCAAGGGTTTCCGTAACCAATGATGCGAAAAAAATCCTAATTTCAAGGTTCTACAAATCCGTAGTGAAATTTCTCAAAATCTCAGCGACTGTTACTTCTCTTGTCTGCAATACTTACCTTCCAGTGAAGAGAATGGAAGCAAGGAGAGGTCCTCTAGATGCTTGATGGGAGGCGTTGGGCGATTGAAGGTGGAGATCCTCAAGGGAGAGATGGCTACAACGATAGCTCTCAAAAAGGGATGAACAGTGTATTGAGAAAGGCATCTCTAAGGTGTTTATATACGTTGAGTTCCCTACGGTGTTTAGGTTTGCAATGGGTTGTGGAAACCTAATTCCACGTGTTTGAAACAAGAGGGAAAGGGAAAATAAACTAATAAGGGGTTTCTAATCTTATTTGAAGAGTTGGGTTACACGGTGATGTAAAGGTGAAAGTTGATTGAATTAAAAGAAAAAGTTAGCTTATGGTTTTGATTGGGTGTTTGTCAAAACAAAAAAAAGGTTTGGGCTTGGACGGTTGATGTGGTTGGTGTGTTTCATCCAACACAAAAGAGTAATACAAAATATATAGAGGTACATAATAATTAATATGTTCAACCTATAGTGTCATTAATTGATATGTGTCATAGTATAATAATTAATAGCACTAATACATATAATGATGTTTATAGGGCTATACGATGAATTACGTATACACACGCATACGCATTAAGCACATTACACACACACTTAATATCCAAAGTATAGTAAGAATTCATGTAAGCTATTAAAATTTATGATAATCATATTTAAATATTAATTATTACATAATGGACCCAAGACGATTCGAGAAATATCATGTGCCGCACTATGCGCGCTCATGTGCGCCCGTAGGCCCTAAAAGTTCAAATTCCACAGAATTGAACGAGATTAAATGTAGTTGTTCTAACAATTAGCATAAGACATTAAATGCAGAAAAATGCATGAAAAAAATATAGGAAAAAAAACAAAATTGACTAACCTACCCTTATAAAGTTTTTTTTTTTTTTTGTTTTTTTTTTTTCAGGGTTTTACAAGTTATCGGCTTGAGGAGTGCATTGGGTATAGCAGCAATGTGGTGTGCACCGTGGATGAGTACCACGGTCTATGTTGCAACGAGGATGCAACTATGGAGTTGCAGGTCCAGATTTCGGTGGCCCACAAAGACCATGGATGCTTGCTGGTGGAATCGCCTCCACTTAAGGTGAGAGACGGCTGGGGAATAAAGCAGCAGGCGGTGATGGAGAGATGGGCAAGTAGTGGCGATCTTCCCTTCACTTCTTCTTCTTCTCTTCTTTTTCTTCTTTCTTTCTCTTTTGTATTTTCTGGTTTTATATTTTTTTTTTCTTGAGAAGATGAAGATCAAGGAGGGAGATCGTTGCACTTGCAGGGCGGTGATGTTGATCGAGGTTTACCCAAAAGAAAACCGTGAGATGAACTCAACGACTAGGCTGAGGGTGGCCTGGTTGCGGACAGCCAAGAGAATGGTGTTGTATGTCGGAGCTTGGCCCACATCGTAGAAGGAGGCCTGAAGGTTTGCTGGTACGTCCAACAAGTGGTGCTGCAGTCAGGCAGCAATGGAGATTTGCTGGTTCAGTTCTTGAGGGGGGTAGACGTGAAGGAGAGAGGGGTGCATGCCGTTGCAGACCAGAAAAGTAGAAGGGAGAAGAGTGGAAAAGAGAGAGGCGTGGGGCTGCTGCTGCAACAAGGCAACAAGCGTCAATGGAGATTAGGGCAAAAGGGAGGTACGACCTCCTCTCCTCTTCCCTTCTTCTTCTTCTTCTCCTTGTTTTTTTTTTTTTTTAATTTTGAAAACATCTTTCCTTTATTTGGAAAATAGACTTTTCAAAAAATATTTTTGTTTCCAAAAGTTTTCCTCTCACTATTCATTCTTAGCTAGAATTCAGCCCATTTAAAATATTTACCAATAAAATCTAATATTTCTTTCCAAAAACTCAACTTTCTAAAAATCTCCCTCCCAATTTTCTTTCTCAAAATTCTCCTTATTTTCCAAAACTTTCTTCTGTAAAAATTTTTAGAATGTAATGTGGGCCGTCCATCTTCTCAGTAATCGTGATCACATTGGCAACCACTATGGACCATGGCCGTAGGATATAAATTTATGAGAAGGATGGCCGTCAGATTCTAAGATTGCGAGATGGATGATCGATGATATGGAGGATGATCTGATGATGATCAGACGATCGAGATGGATGATGATGATTAGACGGTGGAGATCGACCATGGTAGGCCGTATGATTGAGTGATTACGAAGGTAGAGAGGATCGGATGATTCAGATTTGAGAGAGGAGAGATGATGAGGTTTAGAGAGAGGAGAAAGAAAATATTACAAAATAAGAGAGAAATGCTAGCAGAGGGTCTTGAACCCTGGTCTTTGACTTGGTCTTCTGCATGCTTTACCAACTGAGCAATTCTTTGACTTGTGCTAGTTGGTCAAGCTTTAATCTCCTTGGTCTCTTCTTTGAGGGCTTGTCTCTCCTTCTCTCTTGATTTTCTCTCAGGTTTTTCTGACTCTTTGGCTCTTCCTGTCTTTCACCTATATCCTCTCATCCTCAGCCTATTGGCTCTTGAACTTTGAACCTAGGTTCTGAAAGTTGATTGTGGGCCCGTATTCCATCAAAATTGCCCAATTAGTGCTCCTGCGATAAAAAAATTTGCGTAATGAGAATGGCTTCGCGTGTGGGTCAAATAAATGCGTATGAATGCATGTGAATATACCATTTTAAGCATAAAAGTGTATTCTACGTAATGAGAGAAACTCTTACGTAAAAATGTTGATAAAAAGGCAATTTTACGTAAGAGAGTGTGATAACGCTAGAAGGATAATTGCTTAAAATAAGCACTTTTGAGCGAATATCAGAATCTAATTTCTAAATTCATTGAGTTTGTATTTTTCTAATTTTTATTTATTTAGTTATGCTTTTTCTAATGTGCCAAAGTTTTTTGTAAAACCCAAAATTTTAGATTCTGTACGGTCCACTTGATTAAGGAATTACACATAATTTGAAAGTAAATATTTTTCCAGTTATTTTTCCTATAAACCTTTGTGAATCTATTTTCCAGATCCGTTGATTTTGTATTTTGAGGATATGTATTTATTTAGTTGTAATTTTTCTAAAGTGCTAATCTTTTCTATAAAACCCAGAGTTTTAGATTCTGTGCAGTCCTCTTCTTTAAGAATTTTGACTTCGATTTTAGAAATAAATATTTTTGAATTTATTTTTCATATAAACCTCAGTGAAAATAGTCTTCAAATCCATTGATTTTGTATGTTTCTAATTTATATTTATTTAGTTATGATTTTTGCAACGGAACATGTTTTCTGCAAAAAAACTAATTTCTTGAATTTTAGACGATTAATGACATTGGGAACCCTTAGTGGTTCGATCATGACTTATTGACTATTAAGGGGTTTAGCCCTTGTTGTTCGACCAAGTGTGTTGGATTCTCTTACGATTTCCACTTATATTGTTCATCTCTGTTGATCGTGACCTGATATTCGCTCAAAAGTGCTTATTTTAAGCCATTATCCTTATAGCGATGTCGCATTCTCCTCCGTAAAACTTGTCTTTTTGTCGACTTTTCCATATAAGAGTTTCTTCCATTGCGTAGAACGCATTCTTTAGACGAAAATTGACTATTTGCATGAAATATACGCATTTCGGATAGTCCAGTATCAAGGTGTTTTAGTTGAATCTCATTACGCGCTTTTTCACTTGTAGGAGACCCTATCGGGCGATTCTCGAGGACTGGCGGGCCCACGATCAACCACAGAAGACTTCTATCAAAGCTTAAAGAGCCAACAGGCTAGGATAAAAAGATAGAAGACATATACGGGCAAAGCTAGAGGATCGTAGAGCCGGAACAAGGACTAAGAGAGAGAATAGCTGGAGACCAAGAGAAGGATTTAGGTGTTAAAGGCCACACCAATTGACATCAAAGGATAAGTTTGACTTATTGGTGGAGCAGACGAGAGAGAATAAAGAAGACCAGGGTTCAAGACCCTCCAATGCTTTTATTTTTATATTTTTCTCTCACCTCTCTCCTATTTCTCTCTTTATCTATCTATCTTGGCCCATGACCTAAGCCCATGACCCATGACCCATGCCCATGACCCATATCCATGACCCATGCCCATGCCCATGACCCATGCCCATTTGCAACAAGAAGAGAGAATTGGTCTCACTTGACCGATTCTTCTCTCCCCATATCTCTCTATCCTAGTCACTCTCTCTCTCATCTAACTAACTCATTCCCAACCGTTGGATCTCTCTAGATCCAACGGTCATCATTTTTACAACACGCAAAAAAAGAAAAAAAAAATCTATAAGAGATTCATTCTCTCTCCTTCTTGGGTTGGTTCCCTCCCCCTTCTCTCCTCTCTTTCTTCCTTCTTTCTCTTCTTCTTCACCCTTCTTCTCCGGCGAGCAACTCCGGCGAGCTCACCATTAACGCCTCCACCTCGAAGTGCAAAAGCGTCAACAGCAACGTCTCCTTGCTGCCCATTCCATTCGCCACAATCAAAGGCTATAATCCTCAATCCCATTGAGTTTTATTCCAATAGAAGTTGCACCATCTACCTCTTCAATGGTAAGCTTCTCTCTAATTCATCTCTCTAACCTTCCTACCTTCTTTCACTCTCTTCTTTCCCTCTCTACCTTTACATGCTTTCTAGGATAATATTTTAATGGCTTTCTAGATTAATTTGGTTTAATATTATTTCCGTTGTAAAGCATTTGAACAAGCATTGTAAGCATTTGTTTTTAGTTTAATGAACAAGTTTTAAATTCAAGTTTAAGTTGTTTTCATTTATTTTATTTTTCATTCTCATTTCTCTTATGTTTTTTTTCATTCTAATAGTTTTAACAATAATCTCAAACATATTTTAAATGAACCTCCACCATTCTCACCCTTCCATTTATTCCAAGCATTTTCTGATTATTCTTGTTTCTTATTGTGCTAACTAATCCGAGTGCGGACGATATCCGACACGAGCCACTATGCAAGTCTGCTTATTTGCAGATTAAGTGAACCAATTCGGAGAAATTACAAATATTGTTGAAATACAAGGGTTTCCGTAACCAACGACGCGAAAAAAACCCTAATTTCAAATGGCTTCGGGTGATTGTTACATATTATTCATGTTTAACCCTAATTCGTTCCCATATTATCACTTTTGATGATCATGTGTTCTTTTTATATTCTTATTTAAATGTTAAATACATGTGTGCTTATGCCATGAAATCCTAGTACTATCTTGTTGTCATACCATGATCATCACATCATTTCATATAAGGGGTGCATAAGGGAATGAGGTTGAAGTATATTATATATATTTATATTGATTTTATCAATTAATCAGGGTTCTGTATCCTAGGGTAAAAGGCCTAGACATTATTATATCCATCAGATGGGTCGATGAGACCGCTCCTAGTGCGAGAAAGAGATTGAGACACTATGTAGTTATGGGTACTAGTTGCATTTGCATCCCATACTTACTTGCATTCACCCTATTCATGTCATCCTTATTATATGATTGAGATGCATACCTTGGTTAAAAACTTGTATAGTATGACATCATACCATGCATATTGTTGTATTATTGGGCATCGGCTCACGGTGCTACAACGATACCATTTTCAGATATTGAGGAGCTAGGTACGTGGGATGATTTTGAGATGGAAGACTTCAGTGTACTCGAGGATATCAATGAGGATTTGGAGTCGATCCCACACTTTAGAAAGCTGTATTTGATTATTTTATAACATTATTTATTTATTTTCACGGGCATGTAGGATTTTGATTGAGAGCATGTTCTCACCTCTTTTTCTCTACATTTAGTTGATTCATTGAATTATTTGAATTTTGAATTATTTGAATTATTTATTTTCTACATCTAGACATTTTTTTTACTTAATGGGTTTTTGAATGAACCTTAATAGTCTAATTGACCTAATTGGACCACTAGGGGACATTCATTGATCACCTTTAGGTTTGGGTATGGGTCAATTTATGGATTTTTGGGTCGTATCTAGGTATCCAAATTCAGAGCATGATAGGTGATCCATGAATGTCCCTTAGTGGTCTAATTAGGTCAATTAGACTACTAAGGTTCATTCGAAAACCCATTAAGTGTAAAAAAGTCTAGATGTAGAAAATAAATAATTAAAATAATTCATAACTCAAACAATTCAATCAATCAACTAAGTGTGGAGAGATAGATGTGAGAACATGCTCTCAATCAAATGACTACATGCTTGTAAAAGTAAATAAATAATGTTATAAAATAATCAAATACAACTGTAATGATCGTATTTCTAGTAATATTACAATAAATTTTTATAATACCTTGAACATTATATGTATGCCATTTTAAAGGTCTCACCAATAGCTTTCTATCGTATCAAGTTTGTCTAAATCGGACGTGTGAGTCAAAAGTTATTGTGTTTAGTTCTGAGCAATATTTTAAGTTTTTATATGGTATAGTTTGATATCAAAAATATAAAATTTGAAAAAAAAAATGACAATGTTCAAAATCATAGTCCTACATTGGAAAGGAATGAAAAGTTTTAAGTTTTCAACCTCAATAAATACTAGGCCATGCCTTGAGAAAATTATATCAGTTTGGGCATTTGCATTCTAACCCCTAAGGTAAGAATATTTGCAAAAAAACTCCTTAACTAGAAGAAATTCTAGAAAATTCCTAAGAATTCTTGAAAATATTTAGGAGGTCCTTCGAAATTTTTTTTTGTGGGGCCCACTGTCTCGAGATACGAGTTATCTCAAAATTCGTGCCGTACAAGGTTTAAGGATTCGGGATTCTATCGTATCACGGGTAAGTACATAGTTATTTATTTTATGTCTTTATTTATTTATTTAATTAATTAATTAATTAATTATTATTTATTTATTTATTGATAAATGTTATTTTATTTTAGAAAGAGTAGAAAATTCACAGAATATTGTAGAAAAATTCTAAAAAATTCTATTATTTTTTTGGAAAATGTCTGAAAATGTTATTCTTGTTATCTGTTAAAATTTAGTAGGGAAAAATTTCAATTCTTGTATTTTCCACATAAAATGTGTAAATGCATTGATAATTTTTTATAATTTTAAAAACATGAAATTATGATAGATGAGGACATGTGTAATCTATTTAGTTGAATGAAGTCATGCTCAAATTCATCTAAAATAAGATATATGCATTTTTCATTGGTTTTATGTATTCATTTTCTAGGATATTAATATGGTTGAAATGTTCTTATTTTTTATTTTAAAATGCAAAAATATGAATGTTATGCATGTAAAGATTTTCTAGAAACATTACTATTTATGCATATAAATACGATTAAGGACATGAATAAGAATGTGATTAAGAATGTTGAATATCAAATTAATTGGAATCAAGTGTTATCTCATTTCTTTGAGACCCCTAGGGGTTTTAGTCCCCTAAAGTATCAGGAGTTGTCTTATTTCTTTAAGACCCCTTAGGGTTCCAGTCCCTTAAAGGAGAGGCTTTGTCTCATTCATGAGACCCCTCAGGTATTTATACCTAAAAAGAAATTAGGGAATCCGGAGAGAGGATACCTAATGAAACAATTAGTGTGCACATTAGGGAGTCTACTTGTAAGCTAGAAGTATTGACATCATATATTACCGATGGAATATTGGTATTGAATACATCGGAATTGATAGTTTAACTGTATAGAAATGGTCACGGGTAATCTGGTAAGATAAATATTTACTGTTATGTGAAAGGTCATTATTGTATTCGAAGTTATACGTAAGTAGTTGATGGAGAATTGAGTTTATTGAATTACATATGAAACTCATTTCATATTTGTTTTAAAATAAACAAAAGTCGTTGATTTAAGTGGTTTTACGCATGAGGAATGTACTTACTGGGCCGTAGCTCATTGTTTTAAAATATTTTATTTTCAGGAAGGGATAAAGGGAAGTTGGTCTGATGCTTTCACATTTCTGTTGATAGACTTGTGCTACAGACGATGTTATATTTGTTTAATTCTTCTATCTTATAGAAGGATACATGAGTTCTGTAAGTCTTTTGATCGTTTAGTAACATATATTTGGGAGTACAATATATATACAATGTTTTCTTTTAGATGTGCATATTACGATTTTATTTGAGGTGAGAGATCCTCTAACATTATTAATGTGTCAATGAAGTACGTTTCATCTTATTGATTATTTAAACAAAATAAAAAAAAATTATCAGGTTTATTTCCGCTGCATTGTGATACCAGTTTTGTTTAACTATGCATTTGTATGATTAGATCGCGCTTCAAGATACGAGAAAGGTCGATATGACCAGATATCCTAGTAATACAAGAATGTGCATGGCATGATGTCATACTATACAAATTTTTAACCAAGGTATGCATCTCAATCATATAATAAGGTTGACATGAATATGAGGGTGAATGCAGGTGAGTATGGGATGCACATGCAACTAGTACTCATAACCACATAAGGTCTCCATCTCCTTCCTGCACTGGGGGCGGTCTCATCGACTTATCTGTAGGATATAATAATGTCTGGGGCCTTTCACCCTAGGGTACCGAACCCAGATTAATTAACAAAACTAATATAAACGTATATAATATACTTCAAGTCTGTTCCCTTATGCACCCTTTATATGAAATGACGTGATGATCATGGTATGACAACAAAATGGTACTAAGGTTAAATGGCATAAGCACACATGTATTTAATATTTAAATAAGAATATAAAATGAACACATGATTAACAAAAGTAATAACATGAAAACAAATTAGGGTTAAACATGACTAACATGTAACAATCACCGAAGGTCACAATCAATACGGATGAACAATATCAGTGGAAATCATAAGAGAATCCAAAACACCATGACCGAAACCTATGAGGGATCCATAACACAAGGTCAAACCCTACAGAGGGATCTAAGACAGTTGGCCGAACCCTTTGAGAGATCCAAGACACATGAGTAGGATCCCCATGCATACAAGTATAGGTCGAACTATCTAGGGTTTAGTAAAACAACAAGGGCTAAACCCCTTAATAGTCGATAAGTCATGACCGAACCATCAAGGGTTCCCACAGCCATTAATTATCAAAAATTCAAGAAATATGTTTTTTTATGAAAAATGTATTTCCTTGTAAAAATCATAACTAAATAAATATAAATTAAAAAATATAAAATCAATCGATTTAAGACTATATTCACTAAAGTTTATATGAAAGATAAATTTAAAAATATTTATTTTTAAAATCTAAGTTAAAATTCTTAAATAAGTAGACCGCACAAAATATAAAATTCTGAGTTTTGTAGAAAATGTCAGCACATTAGAAAAATTATAACTAAATAAATACATATCCTATAAATACAAAATTAATAAATCTAGAAAATAGATTCACATATATTTATAAAAAAAATAAATAGAAAAGTATTTAGTTTAGAAATATATGTGTAAATCCTTAATCAAGTGGATCACACAGAATCTGGAATTTTAGGTTTTTCAATAAAGTTCAGCACATTTGAAAAAGTATATCTAAATAAATAAAAATTTAAAATATACAAACTCAGTGCATTTGAAAACTAGATTCTTAGAGATATCTATGAAAATTAATTGTTAAAATATTTAGGTTCAAAATATAAATCAAAATCTTTAATGATGTAGACCGTACAGAATCTAAAATTTTGGGTTGTAAATAAAAGTCCAGTACATTTGAAAAATCATAACTTAATAAATAAATATCCAAAAAATACAAACTCAACAGATTTGGAAAATTAATTTATAAAGTATCTATGAAAATTAATTATAAAAATATTCAAATTTAAATATAGATCAAAATATTTAATGAATGGGACCGTACAGAATCTGAAATTCTGAGTTGTGAAGAAAAGTCCAGCACATTAGAAAAAGCAGGACTAAATAAATACAACTCAGAAAAATACAAATTCAACGACTGTAGAAAATATATTTATAGAATTTTCTAGAAAAAATAATTAAAAATAAATTTAAGTCTTAGTCCTTACACAAAAATTATAAAGAACATGATCATTTATTGTAGGTGCCAAATAAGTCATATCCAAACCCATAATGGTAGCACAAAATAATTATCAACTCAATAAAAATAAACTAAATCATGCCCAAATTAAGTTATAGTGAACATCTATCATTATATAATGCAAGAAAAGCAATAACTTGAAGAAAAACAAGCAGAGAATGGATCAAGCACACTTGCCTTAAGGTTTCAAGAACTTTAATGGAAATTGAAGGTTTCATCAAATTCAAAAATCGTCAGATCATCTTCTCAATGGAGTATGTTCTTCTATTCGGAGTCCCCGTCAATTTCCCTTTCTTGCTCGAGTGCGATCGGTGCCCGGATAAAGGTTTAATGGAGATTTCTCTATTCTTTAATAGAGTTCAAGTATGTGAAAGCTTCTAAAGCTTTAAGGTTTTCATAAATAAGTTTAATGAAGGATTAGGATTTCTATTTTAGTGGAATTCGTAACTATCAAAGGGATGACTTTTTCAACCCTCAAAAATTCATATCTTACATTACTTATGGTTTACAAATGGGCCCAAGGCCCATATATAACAACTAGGCTTCATTGAAGATTATTGTTAAGCCCAAAAGGCCTCTAAATTGGCTATACGGACCCACCTAACAAAATTATAACACATATAATCAAGTATTTATTCAATTAAACTATATTATATAATTTAAAAGTTCATACAATAAGGTATTGACGCATGTCCCACACATAAATCATAAAAATGTTCAAAACCTTAGAAAAGTGTCCAATGACATCGGAATGACCCGAAAGTAATTAATGGGTCCCATATGCCTATTAAATAAATTAAATATAATTATTATTTTTTAAAAATATGCAAATGGTAGGAAGTTCAAAAATTATGAAAATACTATTTTTATTAAAATCGCCCGCTAAGATTTTTATGTCTTAAGAAAGGTTCCAAATTTCACAGGTAAGTTGGTAAGGATAAAATAGGAATATTTTTAGTGTATCAGGCCTACAAAATGATTTTTTATAAAAGTTCTGGAATGTTAGTTGGGACAAGGAAAAGTCCCTTACAAGCTATAGTTCATTATTCTTAGTAGAAATTTTGCCCTAAAGAGTGAGTTTCAAACATAGCAGGTTTTTCAAAGTTGTTGGAATAAAACGAAATTAAATACACATAATCATACATGAAATTTAATCGTAAAAAAATAATAAAAGTCTAAAAGGGTTCAAGTTCTCATTCTTAGATGAATTTACCATAATACCCTAAAACGAAAGTTCTGGGTATTACAATCTACCCCCCTTAAAGAAAATTTTATCCCTAAAATTTGACCCCTCTTAAATTAATTGTCAATCTAGTCTGTCACATCTGATTAGTCAACTAATCATTTTAGGTAAACCTAATTAGATTGGATGACAAACTTTATAGCTACACGTAGTTAGATTGGCCAACTTAATCAATATAGTAAACCTAGCAAAACTGATAATCTACACCAATCTAGTCCAATCCAGTTAAGTTAGTCATCTACTTCTAGTCAACTTAACTATGTCGGTCAAACTAGTCAATATATTCAACCATAGTTAAACTGGTGACATTGATTAATCTAATCGACCTAAATCAACTGGTAAAACTAATCAATCTATCTTCTAGTGAAACTGGTCAAACTAGTCAACTGGCCTACTAGTCAAAATAGTCAGACTATCCAATTAAGATCATATGAGGATATAATTCTGTCAACATACCATTCTGTCACGATCTCCTTGATAAGATATGACAGTGTTAGGTTTGCGACATAGTCAAACATAACATAAGTTGAGGCCTAGTAATACAATAGTGTGAATGGCATGATGTCATACTATACAAGTTTTTAACCAAAGTATGCATCTCAATCATATAATAAGGTTGACATGAATATGAAAGTGAATGCAAGTGAGTAAGGGATGCACATGCAACTAGTACCTATAACCACATAGGGTCTCCATCTCCTTCTCGCACTGGGAGCGGTTTCATCGAACCATCTGTTGGATATAATAACGTCTGGGGCCTTTCATCCTAGGGTACCGAACCCTGATTAATTGATAAAACCAATATAAACGTATATAATATACTTTAACCCCGTTCCCTTATGCACCCCTTATATGAAATGATGTGATGATCATGGTATAACAAAAAGATGGTACTACGGTTAAATGGCATAAGCACACATGTATTTAACATTTAAATAAGAATATAAAATAAACACATGATCATCAAAAGTAATAACATGGGAACGAATTAGGGTTAAACATGACTAACATGTAACAATCATCGAAGGTCATGATCAACAGAGATTAACAATATAAGTGAAAATCATAAGAGAATCTAATACACTATGGCAGAACCTTATGAGAGATCCATGACATAAGGTCGAACCCTAAAGAGGGATCCAGGACACTTGATCGAACCCTATGAGAGATCCAAGACACATGGGTAGGATCCCCAAGCATACAAGTATAGGTCAAACCATCTAAGGTTTAGTCAAACAACAAGGGCTAAACCCTTTAATAGTTGATAAGTCATGACCGAACCACTAAGGGTTCCCAAGGCCATTAATCGTCCAAAATCCAAGAAATAGATTTTTTTAGAGAAAATATATTTTCTTGTAAAAATTATAACTAAATAAATATAAATTAAAAAATACAAACTCAATGGATTCGAAGACTATATTCACTGAGTTTTCTATAAAAAATAATTTCAAAAATATTTATTTCTAAAATCTAAGTCGAAATTCTTAAAGAAGTGGACCGCACAAAATGTAAAATTGAAGATTATGTAAAAAAGGTCAACACATTAGACAAATTACAACAAAATAAATACATATCCTAAAAATTCAAAATCAATGAATCTGGAAAATAGATTTACATAGATATATAGAAAATAAATAAAAAAATATTTAGTTTAAAAACATGTGTGTCAATCCTTAATCAAGTGGACCATACAGAATCTAGAATTCTGGGTTTTTCAGAAAGGTTCAGCACATTTGAAAAAGCATATCTAAATAAATAAAAATTCAAAATATACAAACTCAATGAATTTGAAAACTAGATTCATAGAAGTATCTATGAAAATTAATTATAAAAATATTTAGGTTCAAAATATAGATAAAAATTCTTAATAAAATGGACCGTACAAAATCTAAAATTTGATGTCGTGAAGAAAAGTCCAATACATTTGAAAAATCATAACTTAATAAATAAAGATCAAAAAAATACAAACTCAATGGATTTGGAAAATTGATTCATAAAGGTATCTATAAAAATTAATTATAAAAATATTTAGATTCAAAATATAAATCAAAATCTTTAATGAATTGGACCGTACAAAATTTGAAATTCTGAGTTGTGAAGAAAAGTCCAGCACATTAGAAAGAACATAACTAAATAAATACAACTCAGAAAAATACAAATTCAACAGCTGTGGAAAATATATTCACAGAGTTTTCTTGAAAATATAATTAAAAAAATATTTAAGTTTTAGACCTTACACAAAAATTAGAAAGAACGTGATCATCTATTGTGGGTGCCAAATAAGTCATGGCTAAACCCCTAATGGTGGCACAAAACAATTATCAACACAATAAAAATAAACTAAATCATTCTCAAATTAATTTATAATGAAGATTTACCATTATATAATGAAAGAAAAGTAATAACTTGAAGAAAAATAAACATAGGATGGATAAAGCACACTTACCTTAAGGGTTCTTGAACTTTAATAGAAATTGAAGACTTCTTCAAATTTGAAAGTCGTCAGATCGTCCTCTCCTCGGAGTATGTTCTTTTATTCGGAGTCCCCATCAATTCTTCCTTCTTGCTCGAGTGCGATCGGTGCCCGGATGAAGATTTAATGAAGATTTCTCTATTCTTTAATGGAGTTTGGGTTTGTGAAAGCTTCTAAAGCTTTAAGGTTTTCATAAATAAGTTTAGTGAAGGATCAAGGTTTCTATTTTAGTGGAATTCATAACTATCAAATAGATAACTTTTTCAACCCTCAGAAACTCATATCTTACATTATTTATGGTTTAAAAATGGGCCAAAGGTTCATATATATCAACTAGGCTTCATTGAAGATTATTATTAAGCCCAAAAGGCCTCTAGATTGGCCATACGAACCCACTCAACAACCATAACACATATAATCATTCATTGATTCAATTAAACTATATTATATAATTTAAAAGTTCATACAATAAGGTATTGACTCATGTCATACACGTAAATCATAAAAATGTTCAAAACCCTGGAAAGTGTCCAATGACATCGGAATGACCCAAAAATGATTTGTAGGTCTCACACGCCTATTAAATAAATAAAATATAATTAAATATTATTTTTTTAAAATATGCGAATGGTAGGAAGTTCAAAAATTATGAAAATATTATTTTTGTCAAAATCTCTCGAAATCTCCCGCTAAGGTTTTTATGTCTTAAGAAAGGCTCCAAATTTCACAGGTAAGTTGGTAATGACAAAATAGGAATATTTTTGGTGTATCGGGTCTACAAAATAATTTTTTAATAAAAGTTCTGAAATGTTAGTTGCAGTGAGAAAAAGTCCCCTACAAATTATAGTTCATTATTCTTAGTAGGAATTTTTCCCTAATGAGCGAGTTTCAAAAATAGTAGGTTTTTTTAAAGTTGTTAGAATGAAACCAAATTAAATGTGCATACTCATACATGAAATTTAATAATAAAAATAATAATAGAAGTCTAAAAGGGTTCAAGTTTTCATTCTTAGATGAATTTACCATAATACCCTAGAACGAAAGTTCAGGATATTACATGGGCGTTGATGTTCACCGTGGGAAATCACGTCGTGAAGGGAGCAAACGGTGGAGTTAGAATGAAGAGAGTAGGAAAGCCAATGACCAAGAGACGGACCAAAGCGTTTAAAGCCACATGAGTCAGCAAGGAATGATAGTCTACTCTACTGGAGAAGCGTGAGGATTGTCACAGTGAAGACTAGAGTTCCAGACCCTTTGCCAATACTTTTATCTCCATTTTCTGATATTTTCTCTCTCATCTCTCCTTATTCTCTCTCTCTTCATCTCTCGGTCCTCGAATCTACTGACCTAACCCCAAAACTCTTGCCCATTGGCTCTGTCTCATCTACCTTAGCTTTCTGACCGTTGGATCTTCAATCGGACCGTTGGATCTTTCACCGGACCGTTAGATCTCTCTAGATCCGTTGATCTACCAATCTGGGTTCCAATCAAGTCACCATCCATCCGATCGCCATCAGATTGTCTATTACATCATCTTGTGAGACTATGGACATCATCAATCCATGTGAGCCAGTAGCCGGGCCCATCATCATCGACCCGCTGTCCGACCATTTAGTGGACCCCGTGAATTTCAAAATAATTTCAATTAAATTTTAAAAAATGGGGGGTCTACTAAATGGGAAAATTCCCCAAAGAAAAGTAGGGTTTTACTTAAAAAAAAAAAATATTTATTTTTCTTATTTTTTATTTTTGAAAAATACCCTATTTCCATTAAAGGAAATAGGGAGCTTTAAAAAGGGAAGGAGAAGGGTTCGTTTGAACCCTAATCCCCTCCTTTCTACTCCTTCCTTCCCCAAAAACCCACTTCTCCTCTTCCCCTTCTCCCTTGGCCCCATTCTCCTCATTTCTTCTTCTTCTTTTTCATCTTCTTCTTCTTCTTCTCTTTTCGTAGTTCGCCGGACTTGCAGAACTCCGGTCATCTGCTACCTCATTTTACCCATCTCTCCTCCATCTCCAAGTCGTTACAGCTCCACCATTCTCCACGCCCATCCATCTTTCCCATACAATTCCTCCAGCCGATCTCTCTTCACCTCAAAAAACTAAACCGCCCCTCTTTTTCTCTCAGGCATTTTCACGTTGCTGCAGCACCGGTAACCTCTAGGAGATCCCCTCCATTTCTCCTATCAGGACCAACCTTGTTGCAGGTCTGTCTTTCATGCGCCTCCAGCCCACCATTAAAGTCGCCCCTACCTGCTGCTATCACGGCTTGCAGCCTTTGCAGGCCGGTTTTCTCCAGTCGGGTTCACCGATCTATACCACCGTCCACCTTGCAGCACTAGCACAGCAACCTGCTGGAGAGGAATCTCCCCTTGTGCTGCCTCTCTCACCACACCGCCCCTTCATCTTCTTTTTCACATCACGGCCGGAGTTGCAAGCCTGCAACTTCGGCGTTAATGGTGTGAAGCAAAAAAAAAAAGAGAAAAAGAAGAGGAAGAAGAAGAAGAAGCGAAGGAGAGACTTTGCACCGGCCATCACCACTGCCTTGGGTCTTGTTACATTGGCCAACCCCGGTTTCAACACATTTTTATTTTGATTTGATCTTCACTTTAATTCCTGCAAAACTACAGGTTTTTTTTTTTTTTTTTTACAGTGGCTTTGTGTCGGATGTCGATCCGCGCTCGAGGTTAAGATACGCATAATTGGAACACATTATAACAGAAATTAAATAGCTAGAAAAAGATGGTGGGATGAGAGGGATGATGATATCGGGATTTTGAAAACATGCATGTTTGGAGATTGGTAATTAACCCTAATAACTCAAATAAATACTAACGAAATCAAAATGGACAAGATTATATAAATCAAAGCAAACTTTTATTCATTATATCAAATCAACAACGTACAAAAGTTCCTCCATTTAACAACTAAGCATTAATAAAACAATGAAACTTAGAAAGCAATGAATAAAACTAAGCTAGAAAGAAGAAGAAGGAGAGGGAGAAAGATCTAGAGAAAGAGAGAGAGAGAGAGAGAGAGAGAGTGATCCACCTTTGAACATGTCATACTAAGAATTTTACTGTGAGATTGGCCATGTGATGGAGAGGCTCGGCCATGGTTGGCTTGGCAGCAAGTGGTAGCAAATCACCCCGGCCAGCTTTGCATTTGGAGGTGTTGATTGAGATGCTAGACTGGTTCGGGCATGATGGTTTCCTTAGAGGAAGGCGCACCTATTTGACATGGAAGGAGGGGAAGAGCCCAACCGTAGGGTAGGTTGGTTGGCTATGGTGGTGCACAGTTAGTGCAGCCATGAGAAGAGGAGGCGCACCCCTGCCATGAGAAGAAGGAAAGGACGGTTGGTGGTATGGTGATCGACGCAATCTGGGTCCCAATCAAGTCACCATCCATCCGATCGCCATCAGATTGTCTGTCACATCATCTTGTGAGACGATGGACATCATCAATCCACGTGGGCCAGTAGTCGGGCCCATCATCATCGACTCGCTGTCCGACCATTTAGTGGACCCCGTGAATTTCAAAATAATTTCAATTAAATTTTAAAAAATGGGGGGTCCACTAAATGGGGAAATTCCCCAAAGAAAAGTATGGTTTTACTTAAAAAAAAAAAAAAATTTCTAATTTTTTATTTTTGAAAAATACCCTATTTCCATTAAAGGAAATAGGGAGCTTTAAAAGGGGAAGGAGAAGGGTTCGTTTGAACCCTAATGCCCCCCACTTTCTTCCCCTCTTCTGGCTCCTTTCTTCTTCATCTTCTTCCCTTATCCTTCGCTAGAGTTGCAGGTTTGCAACTCCAGCCGTTTTTCTCCTCCATCTTCTCTTCTTGTTCTTCTTTTCCTTCTTTAGCCGCTGCTGCTTGGGTGTACGGGAGTGCGAAAAAGGACGTAAAGACGGAATTGGAAAGTTGTCAAATCGGAAAGTTGCTCAATTTGGACAGCCCGACCTTTTCGGGAAACTTTCTATTTTTTTATTTTTAGTGATTTTTAGTAGTCTTTTCAATTACTATTTTTAATGCCTCGGAAGGCTGAGTGCAAAGTTGTAATAATTTAGGAATTTTACTGCTTTCCAAATAACTGTTAGATCTTGTTCTAGGGTTTTTTAGAAACCCTAGATTAAGTAAAAAATACCAAAAAAAATCAAAAAAAATCAAAATTCAAAAAAATTAGGGTTTTATATTCTGCAGATTTTTAGAAATCACCAATCAAAGAGTTGCGATTTTTGGAAAGATTCCAAAATCTTGAAACTCTGCTTAATTAGGGTTTCCCCTCTTAGAAGTTTTCTCTTTAGGAGAATTTCTATCTTTAGAAATCTTCCGAATTTGGAAAAGTCTGCAAAAGGAAACACCCCAAATCTAGTAGAATTTCAATTTTGGGAAATTTTCCAAAGTTGTAAGGGATCTCGCAATCAAATCTTTCTCGGAAGATCTCCACAGTTCGGGAAACTTTCCAATCTAGGTATTTTCCAATCTGGGAATTCCTAAATTTTACCCTATCTCGAATTTGGAAAATAATTCAAAAACTTGCCTAAATCCAATGCTTGTTCTGTGAACCCTAAAAAGGTAAGGATCTTCCAAATAGAATCCCAAATACCTAGACCGTGCGATCTAACTTTTCTGCAGGAACACGATCCAGTGTGGGTAGGGAGCGAAAGCTCAAAGAGGTGGAGTCGGGCCCAAGCCCATTAGGATACCCCTCCCTAACCCACGGAGGCGACCCCGTGGGGTGGCCCACGGGAGGTAAGTCTCTATCCTCGCCTTGAGTGCGATACAGAGTAATTTGGGTAAATCATTGCCGCTTGTTTATTTGCTTTCGCATACATATTATTCGACTTGCGTGGCGTGGCCGTTAATCAATCAACTCTAAGAAAGCAAACCCAGCTCCAAAATTGAAACTGGTGGGATTTCATCACCCACCTCATCGCTCCAGCTGAAATTGATCCCCAGGATCCATCTATAATAAAAAGAATCAAGAAGTAGAGCCAATTAGCCCGGTGTTCGAGGAAAAATCCACACAAAGCGAACCCGCTTAACATCCAATCGAAATAAGACCACGAGCGCGGGTCCCTGTTGTCTAACACACCCATAAGTCCCTGCTACTCAAGTACACTGAGCTCGACGTGGCATCTTGGACTATTCGGCGGTTAGTTGCGTGTGGACTAGGAACACGCACCAACCCTAGCTTAACCCGAGGGAACACTCTTCTTATACACTTGACCAATCCGGTTAGTCTGGGACGTACTTAAGACAGCCATTGTGCTGCACGTCTGTCTAGGCTTTGGATTGCCTTATTGTTGACTAGAGTTAGTACTAAAGGATTCGCTCTGAAGAGTGTAGCCTGGTGAGAACCTCTGAGTGCATACAGTTAGTCCGGCGGCTAAAAGGTAAACCAGTGGTCCACCCACTGTCATAATCTATTCTAGCCCCAAAACTAACAAGATAATGCCTAAAATATATCCTGATTGTTTAGAATAGGATTATCTGTGCTTGGTGTGCATCATTTAGAATCACCACTCCAGTGTCTCATTTTGGCAACTTTTTGCCAAATCTTGGGCTTGCTTTTTCAAGTAGAAGCCCGGTTGGACCTGTCCTCACCTTTTACTGACTCGATCTGAGAGTTAGTCCACCGCACCCCTCTATCGCCTCTAATGGCAGATGAACGGCCTCTGTATGAGACCTACTACAGTTTCTGCGAGAATCGAGGTGATCACTCTCAATAATGGTATGACAATTCTGCGTATCATCATGATACTCCAGTCTCGACGTTTTTACATGATATGATAATCACCGAGATCCGGAGTACAATTCTATACTCCAAGAGCTTAAAAATTTAGTCTCTGCCCTTCGTGCCGCGGTCCAGTAACTTGTGCACCATTCCCAGTCTGTAGGATATTACCCTCCTATCCAGCAAGATGTTTGTACCTTTCCATCTCCAATGCAGACCTCCTATGACAACACTTATTATCCGGATAATAGGAGTCACCATAACTTTGGTTGGGAACAGTCTGCTATCCCACAGCAACTATCGCAGGATAATTATCCTTCCTGGTTCTATCAACCCAATGGAGAGTATGACTGGCAATACTCGCAATCCCAGTACCCGTCATATCCACAGAATGACTATTCTGATAAATAGTGGGCCCCTCAGCATTTACGGAGTCAGCAGCTAGTCCCAGACTCCACTCTGCCTTACAACTTTAATACCTAGTCAGACTACAATCAAGACTTGGCACCTCAGCTCCCCCTTGGCTGAACCGCCTCCGTTGGCTACTGAACCCAGTCTAGAGGACCTTCTCTCTCAGTACATTACCCAGCAACAACAGTATTTCCAAGGTCTAGAGCACCAACAATAGCAATCTATGGAGAGCTTGGAGCAACGTCTAGTTCAATTAGAAAATGAGAGAGAGGAAGTCAACTTCACTAGCCCACCAATAGCCTATCATGAGGAGAGTGACAGGGCCATTGTCTATAATGAGGAGCCGCACAATTGGACCCAGTACCAGCATTGCGAGGAAGAAATAGAAGTTGTACCCACCCTTAGATCGAGCCAGACTATTGAGGAGCCAGTGTATCCATCTTCGGTGCCTTTAAAAGCACCACATCCTGAACCTACCTCAGAGCATCCTATTTTTTACTCTACCACTGCTGCTTCTAACCTGGACCCTGAAGATGATCTTCATGACACTGAGTTTTGTCTTGATCGTAGGATCCCAACTGTCCTAGATCTACCGTTCCTCCCCACCTCCCTTGGATTGTGCAACAATAGTGATGAACCCGAGTCTCAATCTTTGGTGTCCTTAATAGCACCAACTTCTGGACCGAGCACAGAGGAACTCAGTTCCATCTCTATCTTTGATAATTCTTTCTCTGCCCTGGATGCAGACATTCCTACTAATGAGCCGTGTCTAGAACATGGGATTCCCGTTGTCCTGGACCTACCGTTCGCCACCGAGGATGAACATATTGAATGTAGGGATTGGAACATCCCTATCAAATTAGGAAACCTAGAGGGAGAGGTCAACAGTTTTCACCCGTCACCCTACGTCGATGCTGTTGATGAACCGTATGTCATGGAGAGTCTAATTCAAGACTCTCATGAGGACAAATTATCTCAGTGTCAAGAACACTTTGAGTCTAACTTCATCTCGGAGTCAGCCAATTCTGGTATTACTGATCTGTAGGAGTCTGCTCCATTTAGATACATTCCCGCTAAACTCAATGAGTTTGCAGCTCTGCTAACCACGGTCAGAGAACCCACTACTACTCGCCTCTCAGAGAAGTGTCATTCCCTCCCCGCTGAACTAAATGTTTTTTCGGGTCTGCTCAGAGAACTTACTGTCCTACTCTCAGTCTACACTGAGAAAGACCTATTCTACACAGGTATACCTAGACAAGGGATAGGATAGTTGTCTCCGTTCCACCTTAGGTGTCAGGAAGACTGCAGATTCACTCAGTCTCCATGAGTTTCAGCTTGGTTGGGGGTGCCTGTCACCCCCGTCATGTCTGGCTGAAGACGTAAAACTTAGCGCTTTCGGAAAGGCAATTCTGGTATTCCTAGAGTACATGAGTCTCATGCATTTGTCATTATTGTTATATCTTTAGAAATACAGGTACATTCATTCTTCCGATCATCAGGTATCACACACTGTCAAGTTTCTGCCGACTTGGTAACATCCTCCCTGAATCTTTGCATTATCATCATTGATTTTTCATCATTTTATGTCCCGGTCATGAGCATCGAGGACGGTGCTGTATTTTGGTTGGGGGTGGGTATTTACCAAAACTCATGTCTTCATTTTGATAAAAAAAAAAAAAAAGTTGTTTTTGGGGTGATTTCGGATGTTCTCCAAAAGTTTTCTAGAATTTCAAAAATGTGTCAAATACCCTGACTTTGATTAGCTGAAAACCTCCGTTAAATCAGTATTGAGGATGTCAATTTTTGTTAGCGTTGAGTCAAGTCAAGCGTGACTACAGCAGGTTTGAAAACTCAGAAAAACTCATATTCGGCACAATTGTACACTATCAATATCAGAGTCATCCTATGTTTAGAAATTCTGGAGATCCTGTGAGAATAATTGTGGAGACCTAACCCAGTGAGCTTTCGAGCCTTTAATCAATTCAGAGGGTTATACAACAATTTTGAGTCACAAGATGACTCACTATTCTTCTTGCCAGCAATATTCGTTGAGAGATCTCATTACCCTTTTATTTGATCATGGAACTCGGAACGACATCAAAAATTGGATTACTACAACAGAACCTTCTCTATATCCAGTCAAGATAGTAAACATGATAGTGCAAACCCCAGAAAATGATTTAGGCCATTTTTTTGAACCGTTCAGCTTTTTTACTTACCTGAATTATACTTCACTAGAAACCCCTTGAGCCCTTCTATAAAAGCCTTTTCTTTGTAAACCCATCAACCTAAAATCCAGTCCAGCTACGAAACATGACTGGCTACCCTTATTTTGAGATGGACAAAAGAATAACTGATGTGGGTGTACCGTGAAAAAAAAAGTAAAGAAGAAAAATCAAAAGGAAAAGAAAGTGGTTCAAGCTGAAAACAAAATATGAAAAGAAAGTATGAAAAAGAGCTAAAAAGAAATTGAGCAGTCTCAGAAATATCTAGAAAAAGAGAAAAATATGAAAAAAAGGAAAAAGAACCAGATAATGGTGCTACATCGCAGAAAAAATACAAGAAAATAGAGATATCCTCTCAAGATCTTTGAAATCCTATATCCCTTTATTTTTCTACACCAGACCTAAGCCTCATTATAACCCAGGAAAGTCCTATTTGATTCTAGGATAACACGATCATAAAATATGGAGATTGGAGAAGGAGAAGCTATAGAGTTTGATCTGACGTTCCTGAGTGAAGTGGTATTCCAATCATGAGATCTTTTTCTGTTAAAGATGTCCTTCCTTTAAATAATACATATGTGAGATCTTTGCTTTCATATATCAAAACATCTCCTCACATATAAATTGAGAGAAAAGAAGAAAACCCTTCTTGTGTGATTCTATTCTGAGTACTAAACATGTGAGATTTGAGGTCGAGGCATAAGAACTTAGAGGTGATCTGGAAGTCTTAACTCTTGGATGATGAAAATGTTGAGCACACACACACGCAGAGTCTGACTATTCTGGGTCATGATTATCAGTCTGTAGTCTTGCCAAAACTTTCCAACTCTTCGCTAGCATGTAACTATTTTTACATCCATTCAATGATTTGATGAACGGTGTTTTCCCGGAGCTAATATGAAAAAGTGTGCAGCATGTGCAGAGCCCTTTTAAGCTCATTTATTTCGCACTAGTTGCCAAGGATTGGCAATATGCCGGTTGGGGGTTGTGATATTCACTTAAAAGTGCGTATTTTCCACTGTTATCTTCTAAGCGTTATCACACTCTCCTACGTTAAAATGCTCTATTTATCTACTTTTCTATGTAAGAATCTCTTTTGTTGCGTAGAACACACTTTTCTAGACAAAATGGTATATTTGCATGCATTAAACACATTTTCAAAAGTCTAGATATAAAGTCGTTCTGATTAAGTCTCATTACGCACTTTTTCTGTCGCAGGAAACCCTGATTGGATGATTCTCGAGACTTGCGGGCCAAAATCGATCATGAAAGCCCATTATCAAAGCTTAAAGAGCCCACAGGCTATGACTAGAAGATATGGGCCAAATATGGGCTGAATAAGAGGACCAAAAAGCCAGCCCAAAGAACGAAGAGAGCAGGAGAACTAATGACCAAGAGACGGACCAAAGCGTTTAAAGCCACATGAGTCAGCAAGGAATGATAGTCTACTCTACTGGAGAAGCGTGATGATTGTCACAGTGAAAACCAGGGTTCCAGACCCTCTGCCAATACTTTTATCTCCATTTTTTGATATTTTCTCTCTCATCTCTCTTTATTCTCTCTCTCTTCATCTCTCGATCCTCGAATCTACTGACCTAACCCCAGAACTCCTGCCCATTGGCTCTGTGTCATCTCCCTTAGCTTTCTGACCGTTGGATCTTCAATCGGACCATTGGATCTTCCACCGGACCGTTGGATCTCTCTAGATCCGTCGATCTACCAATCTGGGTTCCAATCAAGTCACCATCCATCCGATCGCCATCAGATTGTCTGTTACATCATCTTGTGAGACTATGGACATCATCAATCCATGTGGGCCAGTAGCCGGGCCCATCATCATCGACCCGCTGTCCGATCATTTAGTGGACCCCGTGAATTTCAAAATAATTTCAATTAAATTTTAAAAAATAGGGGGTCCACTAAATGGGGAAATTCCCCAAAGAAAAGTAGGGTTTTACTTAAAAAAAAAAAAAAATTTATTTTTCTTATTTTTTATTTTTCAAAAATATCCTATTTCCATTAAAGGAAATAGGGAGCTTTAAAAGGGGAAGGAGAAGGGTTCGTTTGAACCCTAATCCCCCTCCTTTCTACTCCTTCCTGCCCCAAAAACCCACTTCTCCTTCTTCCCCTTCTCCCTTGGCCCCATTCTCCTCCTTTCTTCTTCTTCTTTTTCATCTTCTTCATCTTCTTCATCTTCTCTTTTCGTAGTTCGCCGGACTTGCAGAACTCCGGCCATCTGCTACCTCATTTTACCCATTTCTCCTCCATCTCCAAGTCGTTATAGCTCCACCATTCCCCACGCCCATCCATCTTTCCCACACAATTCCTCCAGCCGATCGCTCTTCACCTCAAAAAACTAGACCGCCCCTTTTTTTCTCTCCGGCATTTTCACATTGCTGCAGCACCGGTAACCTCCAGGAGATCCCCTCCATTTCTTTTATCAGGACCGACCTTGTTGCAGGTCTGTCTTTCACGTGCCTCCAACCCACCATTAAAGCCGCCCCCACCTGCTGCTATCATGGCTTGCAACCTTTGCAGGTCGGTTTTCTCCAGTCGGGTTCACCGATCTACACCACCGTGCACCTTGCAGCACTAGCACAGCAACCTGCTGGAGAGGAATCTCCCCTTGTGCTGCCTCTCTCACCACACCGCCCCTTCATCTTCTTTTTCACATCACGGCCGGAGTTGCAAGTCTGCAACTTCGGTGTTAATGGTGCGAAGCAAAAAAAAAAAGAGAAAAAGAAGAGGAAGAAGAAGAAGAAGCGAAGGAGAGACTTTGCACCGGCCACCACCACTGCCTTGGGTCTTGTTACATTGGCCAACCCCAGTTCAACCCCACGAACTCGAACTAGCAACAACTCACGGTTTCGCCTTCCACCATCTCCACCACGTCGATTACCATACCACCAACCGTCCTTTCCTTCTTCTTATGGCAGGGGTGCGCCTCCTCTTCTCATGGCTGCACTAACTGTGCACCACCATAGCCAACCACCAACCTACCCTACGGTTGGGCTCTTCCCCTCCTTCCATGCCAAATAGGTGCACCTTCCTCTAAGGAAACCATCATGCCCGAACCAGTCTAGCATCTCAATCAGCACCTCCAAATGCAAAGCTGGCCGGGGTGATTTGCTACCACTTGCTGCCAAGCCAACCATGGCCGAGCCTCTCCATCACATTGCCAATCTCACAGTAAAATTCTTAGTATGACATGTTTAAAGGTGGATCACTCTCTCTCTCTCTCTCTCTCTCTCTCTTTCTCTAGATCTTTCTCCCTCTCATTTTTCTTCTTTCTAGCTTAGTTTTATTCATTGCTTTCTAAGTTTCATTGTTTTATTAATGCTTAGTTGTTAAATGGAGGAACTTTTGTACGTTGTTGATTTGATATAATGAATAAAAGTTTGCTTTGATTTATGCAATCTTGTCCATTTTGATTTCGTTAGTATTTATTTGAGTTATTAGGGTTAATTACCAATCTCCAAACATGCATGTTTTCAAAATCCCGATATCATCATCCCTCTCATCCCACCATCATTTTCTAGCTTTTTAATTTCCATTATAATGTGTTCCAATTATGCGTATCTTAACCTCGAGTGCGGATCGACATCCGACACAAAGCCACTGTAAAAAAAAAAAAAAAAACCTGTAGTTTTGCAGGAATTAAAGTGAAGATCGGATCAAAATAAAAATGTGTTGAAACCGGGGTTTCCGATTCGACGACACAGAAAAATTCTACTTTCAGATTTCATGTATGTTTTAGCCTTTACAGAGAGGTAGCTGAAAGTAGGATTTTTTCCGCGTCGTTGGTTACGAAAACCCTAACTTCAACACATTTGTAATTTTTCCGAGACTTTTAACCTGTAGAATGAGCAATTTTGCAAAGTGGCTTGTGTCGGATGTCGATCCGCACTCGGGATTAGTCGGATTAGCGCGAATAAGAACATAAAATGACAGATAATATACAAGAGAAAAAGGAGAATGATGGAAGAGATGAGAAGGGCGAGTCGATTTAAAACACATCCAAATAAGATCCAGAGAAGACTAAAATTATCGAAATCAAATTGCATTAATCAAACTGTTGCTTACATGAAATAAATGACAGAAATAAATAAAGCGGTAAATCTATTCTAGAAAGCATGTAAAAAGAGATTTTAGAGAGAGAAGAAGAAGGTAGAGAGAGATTTTCACACCTCGGTCGTTTACCGGCCGACAAGGTAGAGGTGAGAGAAAAACTCACCCTCTTGCATTCACCGAACGGAGTTGGCGGTGCAAAAAGGCGATCAGCCTGGGGACTCTAAAGAGAAAATCTAGAGAGAGAATCAAACAAAAAGTGGAAGGTAGAGAGAGAAGGGATTCTAGAGAGAGAATACTCTCTAGAGAGAGAAAGAGACAAGAAGACAGAGAAAGGATGAGAATACCTTGGAATGACTTACCGGGGATCAACCCGTGGAGTTCGGCCAATGAATGCACAAGGGAGAGTGCAAATTGATGTGAAAACCTTGTTGGTTCGGTCTTGGAAAGGATCGGCCACTTTGGAGGCTGTGCATGATGGTTATGAATAGTGAATGATGAACACGCTGGTAGCAAGTGAGGAGGTGCTGTCCACGGTGGCTGTTGGTTCCTTATCAGTGAAGATGGAGGTGCTCTAGAGTGGGAGAAGATGAGGGCGTTGCAGGTGGGTTGCAATGGAGGCCGTTAGTTGCTGGCCACGATGGTTTCAGTTCGGTGGACTGCAAGGGAGGAGCCCGGAGGTGCTAACGGTTGTTGGCTAATGGAAGGAGTGGTGCTAGTGAAGGAGATGAAGATGGAGATGGAGGGCGGCGTGATGCAGCAGGCGGAGCTCAAGGATGTGGAGGTGCTGCAAGTAGTGGCAGCCGTGGATGGTGGTGGTGGTGAGATGCAATGATCTGCAACGTGGAAGAGCACGGGCAGCAAGTGGAGGTGATGGGGGGAGGATGCAGTGATCTGCAACGTGGAAGAGCACGGGCAGCAAGTCGGTAGTGGTGGCTGACGTGCAAGGTGAGGACGGTCTCGCCTCCTCCTCCTTTTTCTATTTTTTTTTTTTTCTGTTCTTCTTAGCAACGTCGTGGAGAATGGGGTGTCAATGGGAGCGGCTCGTGGAGGTGCTGTGCTAGAGGTGGACTGATGCAAGCGGAGTGGTAGAGGCGGACTGGCGCAGGCGGTGTGGTAGACGTGCTGGTGCAGGCAGTGTGGTAGACGTGCTGGTGTGGTAGACGTGCTGCACACAGCAGTGAATAGGAAGGAGCAGAAGAGGAAGCAGAAGAGGAAGAAGAAGAAGAAGGAGGACTGGACTGGTTGGGGGGCGCTGCCGACCGGAGTTGCAGGCTGCAACTCCGGTAGAAAACGGTAATGAAAAAAAAATGAAAATGAAAAATATGAGAAGAAGAAGAAGAAGAAGAAGAAGAAGAATAATCCTTACCAGACGGCCGGAGTTGCTGGCAACTCCGGCGAAGACATGAAGAAGATGAAGAAAAGGAGAGAGAGAAAAGAAGAAAAAGAAGGAGAAAACCAAGGGGAAAACGTGGGGGAAATTGTTTGGGAAAGAGAGGAAGAGATTAGGGGAGGATTAGGGTTCGAATGAACCCCTCTCCTTCTCCTTTTAAAGCTCCCTATTTCCATTAATGGAAAAGGGTATTTTTGAAATAAAAAAAATAATTTTTTTTTTTAAGTAAAAATCTACTTTTCTATGGGGAATCTCCCCAATTAGTGGACCCCCCGTTTTTTTGAAATTTAATTAAAATTCTTTGGAAATTCATGGGGTCCACTAACTGGTCGGACAGCGGGTCGATGATGATGGGCCCGGCTACTGGCCCACATGGATTTGTGATGTCCATTGTCTCACAAGATGATGTGACAGACGGTCTGATGGCGATCGGATGGATGGTGACTTGATTGGGACTCAGATTGGTGGATCGACGGATCTAGAGAGATCCAACGGTCCGATTGAAGATCCAACGGTCAGAAAGCTAAGGGAGATGAGATAGAGCCGATGGGCAGGAGTTCTGGGGTTAGGTCAGTAGATTCGAGGACCGAGAGATGAAGAGAGAGAGAGAATAAGGAGAGATGAGAGAGAAAGTATCAGAAAATAGAGAGAAAAGCACTGGCGGAGGGTCTGGAACCCTGGTCTTCACTGTGACCATCCTCACGCTTCTCCAGTAGAGTCGACTATCATTCTTTGCTGACTCATGTGGCTTTAAACGCTTTGGTCCGTCTCTTGGTCATTGGCTCTCCTACTCTCTTCGTTCTTTGGGCCGGCTTTTTGGTCCTCTTATTCAGCCCATATTTGGCCCATATCTTCTAGTCATAGCATGTGGGCTCTTTAAGCTTTGATAATGGACTTTCCTGATCGATGTGGGCTTGTAAGTCTCGAGAATTGTCCCATCGGGGTTTCCTACGACAGAAGAAGCGCGTAATGAGATTCTATCAGAATGACTTCATGTCTAGACTTCCGAAAATGTGTTTAATGCATGCAAATATACCATTTCGTCCAGAAAAGTGTGTTCTACGCAACAAAAGAGACTCTTACGTAGAAAAGTAGATAAATAGAGTATTTTAACGTGGGAGAATGCAATAACGCTTAAAAGGATAATTGTTTAAAATAAGCACTTTTGAGCGAATATCAGTAGCGTAACCATATGTGTTAAATCCCGAAAGGACTTGTATTCCCATAAAAAAGTGGTTTTAATACTTTGTCATAAACTGGTCTTTTTGAAAAGATTTTTACCATAAAAGTTCTCATGTTTTAAGAGTGAATTTTACTCTTGTTTAGAAAATATAGGCTTAAAGCCACTCCGAGATGAAAGTTTTCCTATAGCTATACATTGATGTTTTGGAAAATGGCCCTTTGGGTAATGTACACATGGGGGCTGCGCTATTTCACATCCCTTTTTCTCGTTTATACTTTGTTTTTCAAAATGTCTCAGAGATCAGCCATTATTTTCTCAAAACATGTATAAGCTACCCTATTAAAGGTTTTTTCTTCTTTCGTGAATTTGTGGGCCTAAGGCACATGACTGGCTAGGATTGGGTTGGATTGAGGATCGGGGAAGTACTACGGAAAGAAGTAGAAGTGCGAGAGCAAGCAGTTCTGACTCGTTCTAACTTCAGACTTTTGGATTGTATCGACAGCCTCGTGCAGCAATATCAAGAACTCATGGCTCTTGAAAGTAGGATTTTTCCGTCGTTGAGAGAAGGACCCTAACTTCAACACATTTGTAATTTTTATCCGATTATCCTGCAAAATTGATAGATTTGTATAGGGATTCGTGTCGGATGTCGATCCGCACTCGGGATTAGTCGGATTAGCGCGAATAAGAACAAAAACTGACGGACCATCACAAGAAATAGTAGATAAAAACAAACTTCATCATTCATTAATCAAAATGTCCTTACAATATTTGAATTAGCAACAGTCAAAGCCAGACTAAAAGAAAACATTCTAGAGAGAGAAAAATATAAGGAGAATAGGTAGAGAGAGAAAATGAGAGAGATAGAAAGTCGAGAAAATAGGGAGAGAAACTAATGAGGAGAAGAGAGAGAGAGAGAGAACTCACTCTTTAGAAACTTACCTTGGCCAGTCGATCTTTGATGGAGGTGACTCTCTAGAGGTTCAACAGGTCGAAGGGGACACGTGAGATGGTGGAGAAAATAGCATGAAGAACATGTCCGACCAGCAAGGGGAAACTCTCGGCCACGTTAGATACGTGATTGTTGATCCATCCAAAGAGAGGAGCAGTGCAACTGGGGTTTTCCCAGCGTGGATTAGTAGGCCAGCAAGCCGTGGACTGGTGGTGGAAGGATTGCGGCAAGATCTGTGAGTTGTCGAGAATGATGATGCAGGTCGTCGTCGTCCAGCAGTCTTTAATGGTGGAGAATATGGTGATGTTGCACCCTACCAGGTGGAACGTGAAGGAGATGAGAGTGGCGGTGTTGGGTGGAGAAGGAAGAGAATCATAGGTCTGCAACTCTCAACCGAAGTTGTAGGCGGAGATTTCAACTGTAGGCGGTGGTGGAGGCGCACAGATGGTGATGATGACCGTGCATGCACGGTGTTGCAGCAGGTGGGGGCAGTTTTAATGGTGGTTTGGAGATGGTGGAAAGACAGACCTGCGACTCATCGTTGCAGGTCAGTCTTGATAGAAGAAATGGAGGGAGACCTCGTGGAGGACCTGCTGGAGCATGGATAGCACCAGTGTTCACCGGAGTTGCAGGCGTTAATGGCGGTGAGAAAAAAAAACCAGTCCGGCGTGTGAAGGATGACGGTGGTGGAAGTGAACGGTGCAGGCAGTGATGGATGGTGCTGCTTGCATTTGCAGACGCAGGAAGAGAGAGGAATAGACGAAGAAGAACGGAGGGAGACGGAGAAAAGGAGGTGGTCCAAGAGGAGCTCGCCGGAAAAGATGAACCAGTCCGGCGAGCTTTAAGATGAAGACGAAGTAGAGCAAGAAGAGGAGGAGCAAGGGAAGGAGAAGAAGAAGAAGAAGAAGAAGAAGAAGAAAACGAAGAGGAAGAAGAAGGATAGGAAGAGAGGGGGGGAAGAACGTGCTGGAGGTGGTGTGTGAAAACGACGACCGGAGTTACTGTCTGCAACTCCGGCGACGGTGCAGACGAAGAAGAAGACGAAGAAGACGAAGATGAGGAGGAAGAGGAGAAGAAGAAGAAGAAGAAGAAGAAGAAGGAGAAGAAGAAGAAGAAGAAGAAGAAGAAGAAGAAGAAGAAGACGGTCCGCCCACTCGCCGGAAGAATCCGCCGGAAGAGAGAAGAGGGCTAGAGGGAGGAAGAAAGAAGAGGGAAAGAGGGAGAGGGATTAGGGTTCGAACGAACCCTTCTCCCTCCTCTTATAAAGCTCCCTATTTCCATTAATGGAAATAGGGTATTTTTTGAAAATAAAAAAATATATTTTTTTTTTTTTTTAAGTAAAAACCTACTTTTCTATGGGGAATCTCCCCAATTAGTGGACCCCCCATTTAATTAAAATTATTTTGAAATTCGCGGGGTCCACTAACTGGTCGGACAGCGGGTCGATGAAGATGGGCCCGGCAATTGGCCCACATGGACTGATGATGTCCATCGTCTCACAAGATGATGTGATAGACATTCTGATGGCGATCGGATGGATGGTGACTTGATTGGGACTCAGATTGGTGGATCGACAGATCTAGAGAGATCCAACGGTCCGATTGAAGATCCAACGGTCAGAAAGCTAAGGGAGATGAGATAGAGCTGATGGGCAGGAGTTCTGGGGTTAGGTCAGTAGATTCGAGGACCGAGAGATGAAGAGAGAGAGAGAATAAGGAGAGATGAGAGAAAAAGTATCAAAAAAATGGAAAAAAGCACTGGCGGAGGGTCTGGAACCCTGGTCTTCACTGTGACCATCCTCACGCTTCTCCAGTAGAGTCGACTATCATTCTTTGCTGACTCATGTGGCTTTAAATGCTTTGGTCCGTTTCTTGGTCATTGGCTCTCCTGCTCTCTTCGTTATTTGGGCCGGCTTTTTGGTCCTCTGATTCAGCCCATATTTGGCCCATATCTTCTAGTCATAGCATGTGGGCTCTTTAAGCTTTGATAATGGGCTCTCATGATCGATTTGGGCCCACAAGTCTCGAGAATCGTCCCATCGGGGTTTCCTGCGACAGAAGAAGCGTGTAATGAGACTTTATCAGAACGGCTTAATATCTAGACTTCCGAAAATGTGTTTAATGCATGCAAATATACCATTTCGTCCAGAAAAGTGTGTTCTACGCAATAGAAGAGACTCTTACGTAGAAAAGTAGATAAATAGAGTATTTTAACGTGGGAGAATGCAATAACGCTAACAGGATAATTGCTTAAAATAAGCACTTTTGAGCGAATATCAGCTCTAGACTCGCCCGAGCACCAGCATGCAGAGATGGAACAACTTCAGAAAGAGGTGGGGCGGCTTTCTACCCAGATAGAGAACTCTGTAGGGAAAGGGCGGGCCTATGGAGGGGCCTTCCGTGGAAGAACTGGATTCTCATCAGGCCATCAGAGAAGAATATGTGGCCCTCAGGGATCAATTTAGGGACCTGCGCACACAGTTTTGAGAGATGAGGAATGAACAAATTCCCCCGTACTAGAGAGCCCAAAGTTCAACGACAGCACCAGCCAGGGACTCTCAAACACCAATTACTGTTAATTGGGAGAGTGGACAAGGGAGTGACATTACTATGAATCATACCCAACTCCGTGAATATGTTGACCATATTCTACGTGAGAGAGACCTGACTCTAGGGCCTTCCAGCCCTAAGGGTGTCTTTACCCTTAACATCTCTCAGCAGCTGTACCCAACTGGCTTTATTGTCCCTACATTCACACCGTATGATGGGACTACTGATCCTACCGAACATTTGGTGCGGTATGAGTTTCAATGTGGGGAACACTCCCTGAACGTGCTGCTTATGGCGAAGATGTTCCCGGTCTCCCTTAAGGGGACAACATTTTCATGGTTTGTAAGCCTCACCCTTCACAATGTCTCCAGCTAGGAACAGTTGAAGAGGGCTTTCCACTGGAAGTTTCAGGCCCGCAAGAAGGTCTTTACTTTGGAAAACCTCCGAAACTACCGACAGAACCCTGGTCAGTCCTTAACGACCTATCTCGATAACTTTGAGAGAGAGACAAGAAAGATAGCAGAAGCTATCAGCGATAGCTCTATCATGGACGCCTTCGTTCGAGGGGTCGATTTCATCTTTCAGAAGGACTTGATCCTCTATGGTGCCCCTTCATTGTCTACAATCCATAGTAGTGTCGGCTTCATTGATCATGATAACAATGTGAGGAACCCAGCTCATTTCGTGCATGTGGCAGAGAGGGTCGAGCAGAAGCGACTAGAAGCCAACCGCTTTGCAGGCTGACAGCCAGGCCATCCCTTCCCACCAGAGTTGAACTTTGACTACTGGAAGACAAAGGAGATCTTCAACCGGCTCATGACAGCCAATCAGCTCATCCTCCCCCTTTCAAATTATACAGCCCGACCAGCCAACCAGGGGCCCGTCGCCAGGTGGTGTGCCTTCTGTCGTAGCGTTACTCGCAACACCAGGAGTTGTTTCAAGCTGTAGGACATCATTCACCAAAAGATTTTCACGGGTGCACTGTAGGCCCAGCCTAGGGAGGCACCATCATAGGGAGCAGGCAACAAACCTGCAGAGGCTGGGGCCAATGCTCAGATGGCCAGTCACTCCTATCAATGCCCAGAAAACTACTGGTTGGAGGAGGAGCGGGACCTTGCCTCTCTTATTAAGGGGCAAGGCCCTCAAAGATATTTTACAGGAGTTGTCTCGCACGAGAATGTTGCTAAAGAGCAGCTTCTTGAGACTTTGGTGGTACAGACTCACGGAGTTAGGAGAGCCTTGGATGGCCTCACGATTCAGAATTCTGCCACCCTCATTGATTTACCTACAGAGGGGATGAAACAGAGTGGGACCCCTACGACCCCGATTGAAGTTATACCAGACCCACGATGGGTCAAAAGAGAGAAGAAGCATCTGGAAAGAATCAGCAAGCTCTAAGTGCAAGCCACAGAGCTCTCTCGTGAGAAGTTTTGAGGATCGACTACTGTGCCGAATGTTTCCCTCCACCTTAAGCTACGGAGCCCTTGTTTGGTTCAATCAACTGCCTCCTCAGTCGATATGCAATTTCACCGAGCTTAGCACCAAGTTCATCGCTCAATACTCCTGTAACAAGCTGTGCAGTAAGGACGTGGACGTACCCTTCGACATCAGGAAAAACTCTGATGAGATGATCAAAGAGTTTACCAAAAGATTCTGGGCGGTGATGATGACAGTAGAGTAGTGCGACGATAAGCACACCATCACCGCTTACCGGAAAGCCGTTCCAGTCACCGCTGATCTCTATCGGTCTTTGACCAAGAATCGGCCCATGAATATGGAGGCACTGTTCGAAAGAGCGGAAAAAATGCCAAGTTAAAGGATGACATCTATTGGCATGGACAAAAGTCGGAGGCAGCTGCCACGAAGTGTCGGAGTCTCCGAAGGGAGAGAAACTGAAGAAAGATGCAAAGAAAAAAGGAAAAGACAGGGTGGCGGCAAGACCGTTGAGGATTGTGAGGATAGGGGATCGGAGAGAGTTCGCCTTGTTGAATGCATCCCTCGGCCAGGTGCTCAATCAGAACAAAGACGAGAAATACTTGAGATGGCCCCAGCCCATGAATCAAGAGACAAAGGACACGAGAGATAAGAGCAAGTTCTGTGATTTCCACAGAGATCATGGACACGACACCAATAAATGCTGGATCCTAAGGCATCGGATTCAAGATTTGATCGAGCAAGGCTATCTAAAATAGTTCTTAGCCCAAGGGGAAGTTGGAGAATAGGGGGCCAGGCCCCACGTCGGGGCACCACCAGCTCACAACAACCACAATGCACCACCTAAGCATGGAGCTATCATCGACGCCATACACGGCAGTGTCCGACAGCTATCATGCAAGGAGGAAGAAAGACAATGGAGGGATGGAGGGCCAAGATCTGGAAGCTTAAGGAAGCTAAAGAGGTGTATAACCTAGGTCGAGGCCCCCGGATGTCCGAGCCAACAGATCCTACTGACACAAACATGGATTTCATCATCAGCTTCTCCGAATAGGATCTAGAAGGAGTGGAGCATCCACACGATGACGCCCTGATCCTGACCCTCCCGATTGGCACACATGAAGTGCATCGCATCCTAGTGGACCCTGGAAGCTCGGCCGAAATCCTATTCATTGGAGCGTACAAGAGAATGGGGCTGCCTCCTACTTCATCAGAGCGACCCAGCATCCCGTTGATCGGATTCAATGGCTAGAAGGTATACGCTCGGGGAATGATCACTCTGCCAGTCAGATTTGGCCCAGTAACTACCATGACTCAGTTCATGGTCGTTGACACTCAATCTCCCTATAATGCCATTTTCAGGTGATGATGGATTCACGAGATGAAGGCTATCCCCTCTACCTATCACCAGATGGCAACTGATAAGTTGCCATTTCATCTCAAGGTCAACTGATAGGTGCAAGTAGCTCTTCCACCTGCTCAAGAAGAATGACGTCTTTGAATGGACGGACGAATGCGAGCTAGCATTCAGAAAGGTGAAGGAGTATTTAGCTCAACCTCCTATCCTATCCCACCCTGAGCCGAGGGAGGCCCTAGGACTGTACTTGGTGGCTACAGAAGGATCGGTGAGTGCAGTGTTGTTTCGTGAAACAAATGAAAGAAAGAAACCCGTCTACTTCTTCAGTAAAGCCTTGGTAGAGGCCAAGACCCGGTACACCACCCTTGAAAGGGTCGCACTCGCCCTCGTCTACGCATCTAGGAGATTGAAACCATATTTTGAAGACCGGGTGATCATCGTCTACACCAAGTATCCCCTGAAGACTATACTTGAAAAGATGGATCTCTCAGGAAGAATGGCAAAGTGGGCCGTATACCTAGCTTAGTATGACATACGCTATGAACTGCGTACTTCCGAGAAAGGCCACGCCCTGGCAGGTTTCCTCGCAGATTTTTTGGTCCACGATACGCCGACGCCTAGAGACGGAGATCAGATGTTTTACCACTCCCAGAGGTTCCAACTACTCTAAGAGACTAGGAAGGATGGAAGTTGTTCACCGACGGATTGGCAAACAACAGAGATTCAGGGGTCGGGATAGTGCTAATATCCCCAGAGAACCTATACTTGGAGAAGGCAATCAAGCTTGGATCCAAAGCCTCAAACAATGAGGCCGAATATGAAACCGTGGTGGCTGGACTGACCCTAGCGCGCGACCTCAACATAGCGGATCTAGAAGTCTATAGCGACTCCCAGCTCGTGGTAAGTCAATACGGTGGAACTTTCTAGATAAGGGACGACAGAATGGGAGCATACCTGGCGGTCGTAAAGGACCTGGCCAGGTAGTTCGAGAGGTTCAGCCTTCACTAGTTGCCACGCCACGAAAATCGACATGCAGATTCCCTAGCATACCTATCCATTATGATAGGCGGAACCTTCTCAAGAAAGATATCGGTGGAATATCAAGAGCAACCCAACATTCGTCACTTCGAGGATCAAAGGGTACCAGATGATCGGCAGGCAGGGTCATGAAGTCACCAGCGTTGGCCAAATAAGCAGCAACCAGCAGACGGCCACTGACGACCAGACGGCCAGGAGTTGGCAGGTGGTGCGATACCAGTAGACGGCCACTAACGACCAGACGGTCAGGAGTCAGCAGGTGGTGCGATACCAACAGACAGCCAGTGACGACCAGACGGCCAAGA
Source organism: Euptelea pleiosperma (assembly GCA_035048495.1). NCBI lineage: Eukaryota > Viridiplantae > Streptophyta > Magnoliopsida > Ranunculales > Eupteleaceae > Euptelea > Euptelea pleiosperma. The sequence goes on along the minus strand of CM068549.1, from coordinate 2,472,011 downwards.
GTCGGTAGGTGGTGCCATACCAGTAGACGACCACTGACGACTAGGCGGCCAAGAATCGGCAGGTGGTGCGATACCAGCAGACGGCCATTGACGAGCAAACGGCTAGTAGCCAACAGGCGCCATTTACCAAGTGACAGCCGAAAGCCCACAGCCAGACACTGGGGCTGACCTTGATATTCGCTCAAAAGTGCTATTTAAAGTAATTATCCTTCTAGTGTTATCATACTCTCCTACGTAAAACTGCTCTATTTATCCACTTTTCTACGTAAGAGTCTCTTTTGTTGCGTAGAATACACTTTTCTGAATGAAATGGTATATTTGCATGCATTAAACATATTTTCAGAAGTCTAAATATAAAGCCGTTTTGATTAAGTCTCATTACGCACTTCTTTTGCAGTAGAAAACCCGATTGGAGAATTTTAGGGATTGTGGGCCCACAACTAACTGCCAGAGCCTTTGATAAAAGCATAAAAAGCTAGTGGACTTAGACAAGAAGAAGTAGGCCAAAGACGGGAAGAGCCAGAGAGTCAAAAAAGCCTGAGAGAAAATAAAGAGAGAAGGAGAGACAGGCCCTCAAAGAAGAGACTAAGGAGATCAAAGCTTATCAACTAACATAAGATGAGGACTCGCTTGATATTCTCTCAAAAGTGCTTATTTTAAGCCATTATCCTTATAGCGATGTCGCATTCTCCTACGCAAAACTTGTCTTTTCGTCGACTTTTTCACATAAGAGTTTCTTCCAATGCGTAGAGCGCAATCTTTAAACGAAAATCGACTATTTACATGAAATATACGCATTTCGGATAGTCTAGATATGAAGCCGTTTTGATTAAGTCTCATTACGTGCTTTTCTCTCGCAGGAAACCCAATCGGGCGATTTTAGAGACTTGCGGGCCCACGATCAACCATAGAAGCCTAATATCAAAGCTTAATGAGTCAACAAGCTACGACAAGAAGAGACCGGCCAAGTACGGGTCAAGTCAGAGGATCGTAGAGCCAGATAAAGAACCAAGAGAGAGAAAAAGCTGAAGACCAAGAGACGAGCTAAAGTGATTCAAAGCCGCACCAACTGACATAAAATGACGGCTTACATAATTGATAAAGCCGACGGAAGATTACATTGAAGATCAGGGTTCATGACCCTCCGCCAGCTCTTTTGCCATTATTTTGTATTATTTTCTCTCTCCTCTCTCCTAATTCTCTCTCCATCTCTCTAGACTCTAATATCTAACCTGTAGATAATCTCATCCTACCATTAGATCCCCAGATCTACCATCCGATCCCCTTCTCCATGATCAAATTGCCTATATCTCACCATCCGATCCTTAGATCGATCGTCCTAACCCTCTGATCTCCATCATCTAACCTTAGATTTTCTCTCCTTTAGCTTTATTTCATCTCTCATAGTTCTTCTACCGTTAGATCTTCAATTCGACCGTTAGATCATTCATCTGACCGTTGGATCTTTCCAGATCCTACGGTCCGCCAATTGTGGACCGAGTCAAACTGCCACCTCATCTCATCCAATTATCATAGTTTCATCATCTAACAGCCCCCATGGCCAAGTGACCCACAAGCAAATTGGAAGCCCACGGCCTTGTAACCCGTCCTAGAGCCCATGGTGTTTTGGGCTCATTTACCATTTTTTCTCCTCTAGCGGCCAAACGCACCCTAACCTACGGCCTCGCAAGAGGCCCATATCTATCCGGCCCATTAGCCCGCTTATCCTTGAGCCCATGCCCATACCCATTGACACATGGTCACAAGGCCCACGGGCCAATTATCCTTGTAATGACTCAATCAAAGCAAGTGGCCAACATAAACCCATGGGCTCTCACAAGCCCACATTCAAGCCAATGGGAGAAGTGGTCAACTTTGACCACTTCTCATCAATCCCCAACTTCATTCCCACGTTTCTCTCTCCCACAACAAACTACTCCTATAAAAGAGAGAGAAACCTTGGGTTTCTTTGGTTCCCTCCCCCTCAAGAACTCTCAACCTATCTTCTTTGTTCTCCATCATTCCATCTCTATCTATTACCTCCGGCAAAACCCACAGCCGTCCATCCTTCTTTCTTACACCGGTCACCTTCTCCAACTAAAACTTCTTCTCCGGGCGCTCCTCCAACATCCACCGCGGACTGCAAGTGCTGGCTGTCTCCTCCTTCTAACGGCTTCACCTTGCTGCCTTCTTATTTGACAGACCAAAGCCTGTGCGTCTCTCCACAATTTGGTGTCCCCGCAGGCTGCTTCCTCGTCTCTACCCTTGCTACCTTCATCGCCATCACTCCACGGGTCGCAAGCCTGAAACTTTTCCAAACAAGGTTGCTGGTCTGCAACCTTGACGCCTCCAAACAAGATCTCCACGACCTTAGAGGATAGTTCAATAGCTAGCCTTTCAAGCCGTAGTACTTCACCATTGAAGGCCGTGGCTGTAGCAACCAGCAACTCAGAACCGGCTCATCCTTCATCCTTTGACCGTGGCCAGCCTTCATCTACTGTGCACATCACCATCCTTCTCTCACTGTTGCTGGTGTGCACGTCTGCACCACCAAGCAACCCAAAACCGGTGCTCTTCCTGTCCAAGACCTGCAACACCGTCACCATCACCACCATCCAGCTTCATCCACCGATCTAGCAACCTGCAAGCCACCTGGACTTCACCCTACAACCTATCGACCGAAATTTCCTCCACCAGCACGTCCTCTACCTTGCCTTGTACCATTGAAGGCAGTCATCTTCACGGCCTGATCTCGGCCTCCTCCACGTTCTCAATCCTCCTCTCCCTTGGACTGTTATCCACGACCAGCAAGGACTACAATCGTCCACCTTCCCACCTTTTTGCCACCTCCATCCACTTGCTGGTTGCACAGGAAGCCAGCAACGTCTTCCTTCATATGGTTGCTGCTCAACCAAGCGATCAGAACCTCCATTGATATCACACCAGCAATACACATGCACTGGTTTCTCTCTTGCAGCCCCTTTGGACGGTACACATCCACATCTGCAACCCTTTCCCATACCGCCAGCAGCTCCTCAAGTTTTTATCTCCATCTGTCAATGTGATTGTGCACCAGCAGCCACACCATACAACCCAAGCAAGCACGACCACTACCACCTTCTTCATCTCGTGCTGCTCCAACACCATTCTTTCCAGTGCACTCCACAGTTGCACGTTGCAACTTGCACCTCCTATTCACACCAGCAAGTTGTCTTCTCTAATTCAGACAACCTGCAACTCAAACCGTCTTCCACCTTCAAGCACTCCAGTGTGAATTCTTAATCATCTCTACCTGCTGTTAGTGCACCATTCCAAGAAGTACAGCAACCGTTGCTGCCTCTTCTCTCATTTACACCTTGTTGCTAGCTTGCAACACGAGTGACCACCATCTTCATCAAACATCAGCCACTATTGCAGCACCTCCACCTCCAGTGATCATCTCGTGATCCAAAGGTAAGATCCAAGGTAAAGAAAAACATCTCTTCCCTCTTTCTCTCTCTAGCTCTCTACCCTTATTTTCTCTCTCTACTTTCCCTCTCTAAATCTTACTTTCTCTCTCTACCCTGGTTCTCTCTCTAGCTTAGTTTATATTTTGAATGTTTTTTAGATCAATTTCCCTTCCGTTTATTCAATCTTTGTAAGCACTTTAATTAATATTAAAATGGAATAAATATTGTTTTCATCTCATTTTATTTCATTTTTGAATTTAGTGCATTAATCTCAAACTATCAAAAATCAGATTTTTAATCCCGATCTCCATCTCTCTCATCTCTCCACCATTCTAAGCGGTTTTCATTATTATTGTTCTTAATTTGCCCTAACCCCGAGTGCGGACGATATCCGACACGAGCCACTGTGCTAATCTGCTATTTTGCAGATTAAGTGAACCAATTCGGAGACTTTACAAATATTGTTGAACTTTAGGGTTTCCGTAACCAATGACGCGGAAAAACCCTAATTTCAAATGGCGCCGCTGCCGCTCGGCTGACGGGATTGCAAAAAGACGAACAGGAATTCGGAAAGCTGCTTAATCTTCAAGATCCGATCCATATCGGAAACTTTCCACTTTATTTTTCACTTTTTTCACTTATTATTTTAATGCCTCGGACGGCCGAGTGCAAAGTTGTAATAACTTAGGACTTTATTTTCTCTGCTTTTAGAATTACTGCTAGATAATTAACTAATTAAAATACCAAAAATATTAGGGTCAGATTTCAATTCTGCTATTTCTAGTTAGATCACCATTGGTTACTTGATTCAAATTGGAAGATTTCCAACTCCGGGTAATTCAAAAGTAGATATTTTCGAATCTTAATTCGGGAATAGCTAAAGTTGAATTTCAAACCCTAATTGGAACTAATTCACAATACCTGCCCTAAATCATTGTGTGTTTCTTGAAACCCCAAAGGCGGTATACCTTCCAATTACATACCATAGACCATTGTGGACTAACGTGATTGCGGATTGCGTTTACCAAGTGAGTAGGGAGCGAAAGCTCAAAGAGGTGGAGTCGGGCCCAAGCCCATTTGGATACCCCTCCCTATCTCACGGAGGAGACCCCGTGCGTAGCCAACGGGTAGGTAAGTTTCTATACCTCGCCTTGAGTGCGATCTTGCTCATTGTGCAAAATACTGTGCCGATTGTCTATTTGCTTCCGCAAAAAATTATCGGAACTGCTTGGTTTGGCCGTAATAAAATACATTAAAGAGCAAACCCAGCTCTAACTTAAAACTGGTGGGATTTCATCACTCACCTCGTCATTCCAGCTTTTGTGCAACCACAGCCAAGAATTAAAATCAATCAAGAATAGAGCCCACTTAGATCGGTGTTCGAGGAAAACTCCACATAAAGCGACCCCTTCAAAGATCAAGTCGATTAAGTCCATGAGTGCGGGTCCCTGTTATCTAACACACCCATAGGTCCCTACTACTCAAGTATACCGAGCTCTTAAGTGGCCTCCTTGATTGTCTGTCGGATTAGCTAGTGTCGGATTAGGAACACGAACCAACCCTAGCTCCTCTTCTGGGAAAACTCATCTTCACGCTTGACAAATCCGGTTAGTCTGGGGCGTACTTAAGTCAGCCGATGTGCCGCACGTCTGTCTAGGCTTCGGATTATCTTGCAGTCAACTTGAGTTAGTACTAGCGGATTTGCTTTGAAGAGTGTATCCTGGTGAGAACCTACAGAGTGAAAAGTTAGTCCGGCGGGTATTTGAAGATAAACCAGTGGTCCGCCCACTGTCATAATCTACACTAGCCCTACACTAACAAGATAATTCATAATACTATCCTGATTGTTTAGGTTAAGAATATCTGTTGCTTTGTGTGCATCATCTAGGCTTATTTGGTTTCATACACCTCTTGCCGACTCTAGAGGCTTGCACTTTCAGCACATGCCCGCTTGGACTAGATCCAATCGTAGATTGATTCGATCTGAGAATCATTCTCTTACAGTGGAGTCTTCCACTATTCATCACCCTTCCCCCTTTCCTCCCCCCTTTTCTAGAGAAAATACCTTTATCGTCATGACAGACGAACGTCCCCTCATAGAGACGTATGCGCCGATCTCGGCCAACCCGCCATCATGCATTGTTCTTCCACCTACTGCGGCGGTACAATTCAAGATCAGGCCGCAAACTATTCAAATGCTGCCAACTTTTAGAGGTCTCCCCAGAGAAGACCCCTATTCCCATATTAGGGAATTTCAACATGTCATCCTGCTCTTTAGAAATCAGAATCTTGATGATGACAATGTTAGACTGAGAGTTTTTCCTTTCTCTCTAAAGGATAGAGCCTCGGACTGGCTTTACTCTCTTCCTGCAGATTCGATCACAAATTGGAAAGAACTTGTAGGAAAATTTATGTCCAAATTTTACCCCATGACTCGTACTAATCAAATGAAACAACTCATACAGGACTTCCGACAAAAGTCCAATGAGAAATTTTATGAAGCTTGGGAACGATTCCAGGATCATCTGACCAAGTGTCCACATCACAGTATCGACAAAGGCAGTCTGGTTCACATTTTCTACAAGGGACTTACTGATGAGTCCCGCACTATGGTTGAGTCAATGTGCCAAGAAAAATTCATGCATAATACTCCTACTGAAGCGTACAAATTTTTGGGAGAATTAAGTGAAAATTCCCAACATTGGACGATTGACAATGACTTCAGTCGAAATACTCCGGTCCTGAAAACTAATATGGGAAATGAAGCAAAGGTTGACCCTAAACTCAAATCCCTCATTCAAGAGTTGACCAAGTCAGTTTCTGCCCTGGCTGTGTCTGTACACAAGCCTGTTCACCATTCTGCCCCAGTCATGAATATAGGTCAAGAGAACCTCATGGAACCCTGTAATATCTGTTTACAGCCCTCCCACTCTACTGAAAATTGTCCTTTAAATGATGAATGTGCCCCTCCACTCCAAGAAGAAGTTTGTGCGTTTAATACCTTTAAACCACCTACCCAGAACTCGTATAGCCAAACATACCATCCTGATACGAGAAATCATCCTAACTTCTCCTGGAGGCAGCAGTCTACTCCACAACAAAGACCTTCGCAGAGCACATATCCTCCTGGGTTTAATCAACCCAACAGGCAATACCAACAGGGACAATACCAACAGGGACAGTACCAACAGAGTCAAAACCAGACGAGTCAATACCCGTCTAATCAGAATCGATCATTCCAACAAGGACAATACTCTGGTCAACAGGCACCTAATCAGAATCCCCAGAATCTGCAGTTAAGTCAACCTGCACCTCAATCCTACAATTATTCTGCCCCTATGAGCTCAAATCGTGAACTGGTTGATCATGCTGCTCCTAAACCGGGTCTAGAAGACCTCTTATCACAATTTATTGTGCAGCAAACCCAGTCCATGCAGCGCCTAGAGCAGCGTCTCGGGAATTTAGAAGCTGAGAAAGCCAAAGGCATCTTTCCTAGCCAACCTATTGCAAATCCTAAAGGGAATGTCAAGGGCGCAGTTTATGAGGTCGGTTCCCAGTCACAGAATCCAAACTACCAAGGAGAGGTACAAGCTGTTACCACACTCCGATCTGGAAAGACTGTGGATATGGGAGTAAAAGAACCGTCAGAGCCATCTCCTGCTCCTATTCCTAAACCGAGCACAGAGGAACACATTTCAAAATCCACCTCTGATGCTGTGAAGCCTGCACCAAAATCTACAATCCCAGTGCAGAGATATCAGGCGAAGGACAAATCTATTTGTCGGATTAAGCCTCCCTTCCCGGACAGGCTTGTCCAAGACAAAAGAGATCAGCAATTTTCAGGGATCTTAGACATTTTCAAAGACGTCCAGATCAATATCCCCTTCCTATCTGCTATTAAACAGATCCCTTCTTATGCCAAATTCCTGAAAGAATTATGCACTGTCAAACGACGTACGCATGTACCCAAAGATGCCTTTTTGGCAGAAAAAGCTACAGCGTTCATCCAACGCAACAGTGTAATTAAGCATAAAGATCCGGGAAGTCCTACTGTGCAGTGTGAAATCGGTGATAATTTTAGTTGCACAACTTTGTTGGACTTAGGAGCTAGTGTGAATCTCATACCATTTTCAGTATACCAGCAGTTAGGCCTCAAGGATATGAAGCCAACAAAAATCACTCTGAAGCTGGCTGACCAGTCCATAAAAATTCCACGGGGAATTATTGAAGATGTCCTAGTGAAAGTAGCTGACTTTTACTACCCTGTAGACTTCATCATCCTCGACACAGAACCGTGTCAGGATAATCGGATCCCGGTCATTCTAGGCCGACCGTTCCTTGCTACCGCGAATGCACACATCGGGTGTAGGGACGGGAATATGTCAATTGCCTTCGGGAACCTAAAGGCTGAGGTTAACATCTTTCGACTTATGCGACAGGATGCCGATCGCGATGTGACAGATGAAATGTGTGCCGTTGAGAGTCTAATTCAGGACTCCACCGAAGATATCTTGAAACAGTGCCAAGAGCACTTTGATACTGACTTCCAATGGGAGTCAGTAATTTTTGAGGATAATACTATCCAAGAGTCAGTTACAATGATTTCTACTCCTCCTCCTATTGTTGAGTACGAGCCTCTGCTAACCATGATCAGAGGTCCTACTACTGTCAACTCTATCTCGGTAGAGGAGGAAGAATCAAGCTCCACTGATCAGAAACTTGAGCTTAAGCCTCTACCCTCTGAACTATCTTATGCTTATCTTGGTCCTGAAGAGACTTATCCTATCATCATTTCTTCTGCCCTATCTGCGTCCCAAAAAGAGAGACTTATTATGTTGTTAAAAAAGCACAAAGCAGCAATAGGATGGACCATTGACGACATTCGTGGGATAGACCCTTCTGTGTGTCAACATCACATTTATCTTGAAGACGACTCTAAGACGTCTAGAGAGCACCAGAGGAGGTTAAATCCAGTCCTAAAAGAAGTAGTACGGGATGAAATTCTAAAATTGCTAGATGCGGGTATCATTTACCCCATCTCTGATAGCAAATGGATGAGTCCAATCCATGTCGTACCTAAGAAAGCGGGTTTCACTGTTGTAGAAAATGATCAAGGCGAAATGGTGACCCAGCGCTTAAAGAAAGGATGGAGAGTCTGTATTGACTACAGACGGCTCAATACCAACACCCGGAAGGACCATTTCCCTCTCCCATTCATTGATCAGATGTTGGAACGTCTAGCAGGTCATTCCTACTATTGTTTCCTAGATGGTTACTCGGGATATAATCAGATTCCCATTGCACCCGAGGACCATGAGAAGACCACGTTCACCTGTCCCTTTGCACTTTTGCCTACAGTCGCATGCCTTTTGGCCTCTGCAATGCACCTGCGACTTTTCAAAGGTGTATGATGAGTATATTTTCGGACATGGTTGAACGGTTCTTAGAAGTTTTCATGGATGATTTCTCCGTCTTTGGATCCTCTTTCGATGACTGTCTCCAACATCTGAGTCTGGTACTCGCAAGATGTCAAGATAAGCGACTTGTCCTTAATTGGGAAAAATGCCACTTCATGGTAAAGAAAGGAATCGTGCTAGGACATGTCATTTCTGACAAGGGTATTGAGGTCGACAAAGCTAAGATTGATATTATCTCGACCCTACCAATTCCTAAATCTGTGCGTGATATTCGATCTTTTCTTGGACATGGAGGATTCTACAGGAGATTCATTAAGGATTTCTCCCAGATAGCTCGACCCCTATGTAGTCTTCTGGCTAAGGATAGCCCTTTTGACTTCAATGCTGACTGTGCAAAGGCATTCGAGCGTCTTAAATCTGAGCTTACTTCTGCGCCCATCATCCGCCCTCCTGATTGGACCATACCTTTTGAAGTGATGTGTGACGCATCCGACTATGCTGTTGGAGCAGTTTTGGCCAAAGAGTCAACAAAATGCCGCATGTGATATACTATGCGAGTAAGACTTTAAACTCGGCTCAGTTAAAACCGGTGCTCTTCCTGTCCAAGACCTGCAACACCGTCACCATCACCACCATCCAGCTTCATCCACCGATCTAGCAACCAGCAAGCCACCTGGACTTCACCCTACAACCTATCGACCGAAATTTCCTCCACCAGCACGTCCTCTACCTTGCCTTGTACCATTGAAGGCAGTCATCTTCACGGCCTGATCTCGGCCTCCTCCACGTTCTCAATCCTCCTCTCCCTTGGACTGTTACCCACGACCAGCAAGGACTACAATCGTCCACCTTCCCACCTTTTTGCCACCTCCATCCACTTGCTGGTTGCACAGGAAGCCAGCAACGTCTTCCTTCATATGGTTGTTGCTCAACCAAGCGATCAGAACCTCCATTGATATCACACCAGCAATACACATGCACTGGTTTCTCTCTTGCAGCCCCTTTGGACGGTACACATCCACATCTGCAACCCTTTCCCCCACATCTGCAACCCTTTCCCATACCGCCAGCAGCTCCTCAAGTTTTTATCTCCATCTGTCAATGTGATTGTGCACCAGCAGCCACACCATACAACCCAAGCAAGCACGACCACTACCACCTTCTTCATCTCGTGCTGCTCCAACACCATTCTTTCCAGTGCACTCCACAGTTGCACGTTGCAACTTGCACCTCCTATTCACACCAGCAAGTTGTCTTCTCTAATTCAGACAACCTGCAACTCAAACCGTCTTCCACCTTCAAGCACTCCAGTGTGAATTCTTAATCATCTCTACCTGCTGTTAGTGCACCATTCCAAGAAGTACAGCAACCGTTGCTGCCTCTTCTCTCATTTACACCTTGTTGCTAGCTTGCAACACGAGTGACCACCATCTTCATCAAACATCAGCCACTATTGCAGCACCTCCACCTCCAGTGATCATCTCGTGATCCAAAGGTAAGATCCAAGGTAAAGAAAAACATCTCTTCCCTCTTTCTCTCTCTAGCTCTCTACCCTTATTTTCTCTCTCTACTTTCCCTCTCTAAATCTCACTTTCTCTCTCTACCCTGGTTCTCTCTCTAGCTTAGTTTATATTTTGAATGTTTTTTAGATCAATTTCCCTTCCGTTTATTCAATCTTTGTAAGCACTTTAATTAATATTAAAATGGAATAAATATTGTTTTCATCTCATTTTATTTCATTTTTGAATTTAGTGCATTAATCTCAAACTATCAAAAATCAGATTTTTAATCCCGATCTCCATCTCTCTCATCTCTCCACCATTCTAAGCGGTTTTCATTATTATTGTTCTTAATTTGCCCTAACCCCGAGTGCGGACGATATTCGACACGAGCCACTGTGCTAATCTGCTATTTTGCAGATTAAGTGAACCAATTCGGAGACTTTACAAATATTGTTGAACTTTAGGGTTTCCGTAACCAACTTGGTAAAGCATGTAGAAGACCTAGTCAAAGACCAGGGTTCAAGACCCTCTGTTAGCATTTTCTATTTATTTTATAATATTTTCTCTTTCCTCTCTCTAAACCTCATCCTCTCTCCTCTCTCAAATCTGAAACATCCGATCCTCTCTACCTTCACAATCACTCAATCCTACAACCTACCTTGGCAGATCTCCAAACGTCCGATGATCCATCTGATCATCAACTTCATAGTCAATCATCCGATCACCATCAGATCGTCTACTCTATCGCCCGATCATTTGATTATCATCTATCCGATCATCCATTGATCAAACGGCTTCAAGATGTGGTCCACGTCTCACTCATATCTCACAACATTTTCTCAGAAGAGGTAGGGCCAATACCACTTGGCGGATATATATTGGTTGGTTGTGATTGGCATTTATATAGGAAAAATGATTTTTGAAAATAAAAGATTTTAAAAACATCCCATGAAAACATCTTTGTTTTAGATCAACATGGTGGGTGAAAATATAGAAGAGATGTTGGAAATAAAAGAGTATTGTTTTAAAATCAAACATTTTTGGAAAGAGGGGGTAGTTTTGTAATTTTTTTGGAAGAGAGGATTCTTTTGCAAGAAAAAAAAGAAGTTGGTCAGAATGGTAACTTTTCATTACAAGTTGAGGTGATGATCAAGGGTGATGAAAGGAGAGAATATATTTCTCATTATAAAAGGAGAGAGTTGCTGTTTTGGGGAAAACAAAGAATGATGAGCTGGACCGGTGAACCTCTTAAGGGATGGATGGTTGAGATGATTTCCAATAAAAGGCTCTCTCCACGTTTAAATAAAAAAAAACCCTAAACAAAAGCTTCTCTCTCTAAGCCGTTCCCCCTTTCATTCTATTCTCTTCTAAAAATTACCCCATATATTCCAGCCGTCACTCTCCAACACACCTCTCTCTCCCACAATCTTCCTCATCTCTCTCCATGCCCCCATCCATTAACATTTTCTCCCTACTCCAAGCTGTCATAACCACAAGGGGAGGAGGAAAATAGAAGAAAAGAAAAAGAAAGAGAAGAAGGAGTAGAAGAAGGAAGGAGGTGGCCGTTGCCACCATAACAGCCACCACTACGACTTGCAAGTCTGCTCCACCCCGCCAAGCGCCTCCATCTCCCCTGCACGTCCTCCATCATTCCACCTTGCCGCTGCTCCTTCCCAGTCCACTTCACCGCCCCACATACTGGTTCTCCACCATAGATCAGCCCCAAGCACCACCTGCAACTCGCAAGGTAGCACTTGCAACACCAGTCCGGCGAGCCACCTTCAGCCGTCCTTCACCATCGACACCATCCATCTCTCCTTACTGCTACACTAGCCACAAACGGCCAAACCGTTAGGATCCTTCACAGAAAAAAAAGTGCAGCAAAGAAAAAAAACAAAAAAGAAAATAAGAAAAAGAAAGAAGGGATGAAGAAGTTGTGAGGCTCCTCTCCTTAGATTGGTCCACCCTCCACCTCCATAGTCATCACCACTTGCCAACCGTCGCACCTTCCCTGTCCTCACGGATTGATCACCTCGTGGTGAGCAAAGAAGGGTGCAGCGCCTTCAACCGTTTTGCACCAGCAACCCTTCCCTCTTTTGCTCCACCTCACCGCCTCATTGGGCCACCACCATTCATTCCTCCGGATAGGGCTTTATGAACCATGTCGGGATCTCGACATGGCTGAATCAACTCCTTTGGCCGATTCTGTCCAAGGTAAGCTTTCAAGGGATATTTCTCCTTCTCTCTCTTGTTCTTTATCTCTTTCTCTCTTTAAGAATTTCCATTTGTCTCTCTTTTCTGTTTTTAGTTTTAATTTATTTGCTTTATTTTTCAGTTTATGCTCTGTAATTCGAGTTTTGATCAATAAATAAATTTTTATTTTTTTAATAGTGTTTGCATATTTTTATTATTATTTTATACAGCTCACATTAGTTTGCTAATTTCTCTCTCTAAAAATTAAAAATGGTGTTTCAAAATCCAATTTCATCTCTCTCATCTCATCACCCATCTCGGCATTTCCATTGTACTCGCTCTTCAGTATGCATGCCCTAACCCCGAGTGCGGATCGACATCCGACACGAGCCCTGTATAACTCTTACTTTTGTAGGATTAAAATCTCGGATAAAATTACAAATGTGTTGATTCTAGGGTTTCCGAATCCAACGACGCGGAAAAACCCGACTTTCAGACCCCAACTGGGTTGATGAGTTACGCTTGTATCTGTCTACTTCACAGCTTCCTAGCGAGAAATCTAAGGCACGAAAGATACAATGAGTTGCTGGGAGATACACTCTAATAGGTCAGGACCCATACAGGAAGTCTACTCTGGGTCCCCTCTTGAGGTGTGTCGCTCCAAGCGAGGTGAAGGCATTATGCAAGAAATCCACGCCGGCGAGTGCGGGAACTGAAAGTAGGATTTTTCCCGCGTCGTTGGTTACGGAAATCCTAGATCTCAACAATATTTGTAATTATCCGATTCTTTTTCACTCAAATCCTGCAAAAATCACAGGGTTGTACAGTGGCTCGTGTCGGATGTCGATCCGCACTCGGGGTTAGTTAGCGCGACTCATGAACATGCAATGACGGATTTTTATCAAGAAAACATGGAGAGGTGAGAATGATGATCGATTTAAAATAATTATTGGCGACTTTTAGAGAGAGAGATTTCCCACAAGTAATTAAGACGAGAATAAATTGAGAATAAGACTGAAAACACAATACTGCAAAATCAATTAAACTTTATTCAATCATAGTGCTTACAAACTATCTTTGTAGAAATTACTAAAAACTTGACTATAAAGCATTAAAATTCTAGAGAGATTTAGAGATAGAAATAAGAACTAGAGAGAGAAAGTGAGATAGAGAGAAGAATAGCTAGAGAGAGAAACTAGGGAGAGAACATAAAGAAAGGAGTTTTAGATAGAGAGAAGGAGAACCCTATATAGAGAGAAAAAGATTGAGGGTTAGAGAGAGAAAAACTATACCTTGAATTTACCCAGATTTAGCCAATGGTTAGATCGGCCAAGAGAACATGAAAAGATGAGATCCGATGCATGGTGGCTGTTGTGCATGGTGAACGGGTCGATAGGATCTGCCCAATGTGAGAAGATCAAGCTTGCTGGAGGTCATGCCAAGTACGTGGCCGTGAGGAATTGGAGGAAGTGGGGAACGGTGTTGGTGATGATAAAGGAGAGGAATGATGGCTTACGATGTCAAGACAACAAGGAAAGTTGCTGGACATGATTGAGGAAGGTGGGGAAGAAGTTGATGCCGACTAGAGATGTGTGTTGCAGGCTGACCGGAGCAAGGGATAACGCCGAAGAGGGGGGCAGCAACTGTGTGGATGAAGCGGAGCCTTTGAGACCTGCTCGTGAAGAGCAGTCAGTGGTGTTGGCAGCTTCCCCTTCTCCTTCAACGGACTGGAGTTGCAGGTTGCAACTCCAGCACGTTAGAGAGACGGGGTGTGGGGGGCGATGGCTGGTGCAGGCGCTCCAGCAGGTAGGAGTCGGTGATGATGGAGGCGCTGGTTGCTGCCAGTGGAGACTGATGTGAAGGCGAGGTGGAGGGCAGACGTCCTCTTCTTCTTCTCTTTTCTGGTTCTTTTTTTTTTCTTTTTGTTTGTGGAACGGTGAAGAAGAGGAGGAGGGTGACGGTGGCTGGGTTTGCTTGAGGGATCCCAAAGGAGGATAGGACGATGGAAGAGATGAGGAGAGGGAGGCGAAGATAGAAGTGCTGTGTAACGTGGGGCGTAAGGAGCACTGACGGCCGGAGTTGCAGGTCTGCAACTCCGGCGTTAAAAAAAAACGGTAATGAAAAACGAAAACGAAAACGAAAAAAAAAAAGAAAAAGAAGAAGAAGAAGAAGAAGAAGAAGAAGAAGAAGAAGAAGAAGGAGACTGATGCCGTGGAGGAGCACTGACGGCCGGAGTTGCAGGCAACTCCGGCGAAGAAGAAGAAGAAGATGAAGAAAATGACAAAGAGAAAAGAAGAAAAAGAAGAAGAATGGGGCCAAGGGTGAATGCGGGATTGATAGGGGGAGAGAAAGGAGAAGATTTGAGGGGGATTAGGGTTCGAACGAACCCTTCTCCCTCCTCTTATAAAGCTCCCTATTTCCATTAATGGAAATAGGGTATTTTTTGAAAATAAAAAAATATATTTTTTTTTTTTTTTAAGTAAAAACCTACTTTTCTATGGGGAATCTCCCCAATTAGTGGACCCCCCATTTAATTAAAATTATTTTTGAAATTCGCGGGGTCCACTAACTGGTCGGACAGCGGGTCGATGCTGATGGGCCCGGCTACTGGCCCACATGGACTGATGATGTCCATCGTCTCACAAGATGATGTGACAGGCATTCTGAAGGCGATCGGATGGATGGTGACTTGATTGGGACCCAGATTGGTAGATCGACGGATCTAGAGAGATCCAACGGTCCGATTGAAGATCCAACGGTCCGATGGAAGATCCAACGGTCAGAAAGCTAAGGGAGATGAGATAGAGCTGATAGGCAGGAGTTCTGGGGTTAGGTCAGTAGATTCGAGGATCGAGAGATGAAGAGAGAGAGAGAATAAGGAGAGATGAGAGAAAAAGTATCAAAAAAAATGGAAAAAAGCACTGGCGGAGGGTCTGGAACCCTGTTCTTCACTGTGACCATCCTCACGCTTCTCCAGTAGAGTCGACCATCATTCTTTGCTGACTCATGTGGCTTTAAACGCTTTGGTCCGTCTCTTGGTCATTGGCTCTCCTACTCTCTTCGTTCTTTGGGCCGGCTTTTTGGTCATCTTATTCAGCCCATATTTGGCCCATATCTTCTAGTTATAGCATGTGGGCTTGTTAAGCTTTGATAATGGGCTTTCATGATCGATTTGGGCCCACAAGTCTCGAAAATCGTCCCATCGGGGTTTCCTGCGACAGAAGAAGCGCGTAATGAGACTTTATCAGAACGGCTTAATATTTAGACTTCCGAAAATGTGTTTAATGCATGCAAATATACCATTTCGTCCAGAAAAGTGTGTTTTACGCAATGAGATAGACTCTTACGTAGAAAAGTGGATAATTAGAGCAGTTTTACGTAGGAGAGTGCGATAACGCTAACAGGATAAGTGCTTAAAATAAGCACTTTTGAGCGAATATCACAACCCCCAACCAGCATATTGCCAATCCTTGGCAATTAGTGCGAAATACATGAGCTTAAAAGGGCTCTGCACATGCTGCACACTTTTTCATATTAGCTCAGGGAAAACCCCGTTCGTCAAATCATTGAATGGATGCAAAAACAGTTACATGCTAGCGAAGAGTTGGAAAGTTTTGGCAAGACTACAGACTGATAATCATGACCCAGAATAGTCAGACTCTGCGTGTGTGTGTGCTCAACGTTCTCATCATCCGACAGTAAAGATTTCCAGATCACCTCTAAGTTTTTATGCCTCGACCTCAAATCTCACATGTTTAGCACTCAGAATAGAATCACACAAGAAGGGTTTTCTTCTTTTCTCTCAATTTATATGTGAGGAGATATATTTAATATAAAGAGGCAAAAGATCTCACATATGTTTTATTTGAAGGAAGGACATCTTTAACAGAAGAAGATCTCATGATTGGAATACCACTTCACTCAGGAACGTCAGATCAAACTCTATAGCTTCTCTTTCTCCAATCTCCACATTTTATGATCGTACTATCCTAGAATCAAGTAGGACTTTCCTGGGTTGTAATGAGGCTTAGGTCAGGTGTAGAGAGATAAAGGGATACAGGATTTCAAAGATCTTGAGAGGATATTGCCATTTTCTTGAATTTTTCCTGCGACGTAACACCATTATCTGGTTCTTTTTCCTTTTTTTTTTTTTTTTTTTCGTATTTTTCTCTTTTTCTTGATATTTCTGAGACTGCTCAATTTCTTTTCAGCTCTTCTTCATACTTTCTTTCTATATTTTGTTTTTGGCTTGAACCACTTTCTTTTCCTTTTGATTCTTCTTCTTTACTTTTCTTTTTCACGGTACACCCACATTAGTTATTCTTTTGTCCATCTCAAAATAAGGGTAGCCAGTCATGTTTCGTAGCTGGACTGGATTTTAGGTTGATGGGTTTGCAAATAAAAGGCTTTTATAGAACGGCTCAAGGGGTTTCTAGTGAAGTATAATTCAGGTGAGTAAAAAGGCTGAATGGTTAAGAAAAATGGCCTAAATCATTTTCTAGGGTTTGCACTATCATGTATACTGTCTTGACTGGATACAGAGAAGGTTCTGTCGTAGTAATCCAATGTTGATGTCGTTCCGAGTTTTATGATCGAAGCAAAAGATAATGAGATCTCTCAACGAATTATTGCGGGCATGAAGAATAGTGAGTCATCTTGTGACTCAGGATTAATGTATACTCTCTGAAATGATTAAAGGCTCGAAAGCTTACTGGGTTAGGTCTCCACAATTCTTCTCACAGGATCTCTAGAATTTCCAAACTTAGGATGACTCTGATGTTGATAGTGTACAATTGTGCCGAATCTGATTTTTTCTGAGTTTTCAAACCTGCTGTAGTCACGCTTGAATTGACTCAACGCTAACTTTAAACAAAAATTGACATCCTCAATACTGACTTAACGGAGGTTTTCAGCTAATCAAAGTCAGGGTATTTGACACATTTTTGAAATTCTAGAAAACTTTTGGAGAACATCGGAAATCACCCCAAAAACAAAAAGTTTTTTTTTTTTTATTATTTTTTTTTTTTTTTTTTTTTTTTTTTTTTAGAGACATGAGTTTTTGTAAATACCCACCCCCAACCAAAATACAGCACCGTCCTCGGTGCTCATGACTCGGACCAACCAAATGAAGCAACTCATCCAGGACTTTCGACAAAAGTCCGATGAGAAATTTTTTGAAGCGTGGGATAGATTCCAAGACTACCTGACTAAGTGTCCCCACCATAGCATCGATAAGGGCAATCTTGTCCATGTCTTCTACAAGGGACTTACTGATGAGTCCCGGACCATGGTAGAGTCAATGTGCCAAGGAAAATTCCTGCACCAAACTCCGACCGATGCATACAAATTCTTGGGAGAGTTAGGAGAAAACTCTCAACATTGGACGACTGACTCAGAGTTCAGTCGAACCACTTCGGTCCAAAGGACAACCAAGGGACATGATGCTACAGCTGATACTGAGCTTCGATCAGTCATTCAAGAGTTGAGCAAGTCAGTCTCGGCACTGGCTGTGTCTGTACAAAAGCCTACTCAACAATCTACCCCAGTCATGCATGTGGGACACGAGAGCCCTATGGAATCCTGTACCCTCTGTCTGCAACCCTCCCATACTACTGAGCATTGTCCTTTGAATGAAGGGTGGTCTAATCCTCTTCAGGAAGAAGTTTGTGCTTTCAGCACATACAAACCACCCACTCAGAACTCGTATAGTCAATCTTATCATCCGGACACGAGAAACCACCCTAACTTTTCTTGGAGGCCTCAGTCTACTCAACCACAAGCTCAACCTCCACGTCAACCTCAGGGCATGTATCCTCCTGGGTTCAATCAACCCAATAGGCAATTCAATCAGGGTCAGTACCAGCAGAATCAGTACCCATCTACTCAGAACCAGCAATTCCAACAGGGTCAATACTCTGGACAATCGAGCACATTTCAGAATCAGCAAAGAGTCCCACAGAACTTTCAGAACCAACCGATTGTCCCAACTAATTCTTCCGCCTATAACTATAATGCCCCGATGAGCTCGAGTCGCGAATTGGTGCCTCAGCTCCCTTTAGCTGTTCCCCAACAGTCGGTCCCCAAATCTGGTATAGAGGACCTTCTAGCTCAACTCATTACTCAGCAACAACAATCTATGCAACGCCTAGAGCAACAGCAACAGCAATCCATGCTTCGTCTAGAGCAACGTCTAGGTAACTTGGAAGCTGAGAAAGGTAAGGGGATCTTTCCTAGCCAACCCATTGCAAACCCTAAAGGAAATGCCAAAGGGGCAGTATATGAGATCGGATCCCAATCTCAAAGCCAGAATGAGAAGTGTCAAGGGGAGGTGCAAGCTGTAACCACCCTACGATCTGGAAAAACTGTGGACATGGGAGTCCAACCACCACCGGTGCCATCTCCAGCACCCATCACTCGCACCGTGGAAACTAGTCCAAATCCTACCTCTGCTTCTTCTACCTCTGCACCAACATCAGATATCCCTGTGCAGAAATCTAAGGCTAAGTCACGCGGGTGACCCGGGTTCGATCCCCGGCAGCGGCGCCATTTGAAAGTAGGATTTTTCCCGCGTCGTTGGTTACGGAAATCCTAGATCTCAACAATATTTGTAATTATCCGATTCTTTTTCACTCAAATCCTGCAAAAATCACAGGGTTGTACAGTGGCTCGTGTCGGATGTCGATCCGCACTCGGGGTTAGTTAGCGCGACTCATGAACATGCAATGACGGATTTTTATCAAGAAAACATGGAGAGGTGAGAATGATGATCGATTTAAAATAATTATTGGCGACTTTTAGAGAGAGAGATTTCCCACAAGTAATTAAGACGAGAATAAATTGAGAATAAGACTGAAAACACAATACTGCAAAATCAATTAAACTTTATTCAATCATAGTGCTTACAAACTATCTTTGTAGAAATTACTAAAAACTTGACTATAAAGCATTAAAATTCTAGAGAGATTTAGAGATAGAAATAAGAACTAGAGAGAGAAAGTGAGATAGAGAGAAGAATAGCTAGAGAGAGAAACTAGGGAGAGAACATAAAGAAAGGAGTTTTAGATAGAGAGAAGGAGAACCCTATATAGAGAGAAAAAGATTGAGGGTTAGAGAGAGAAAAACTATACCTTGAATTTACCCAGATTTAGCCAATGGTTAGATCGGCCAAGAGAACATGAAAAGATGAGATCCGATGCATGGTGGCTGTTGTGCATGGTGAACGGGTCGATAGGATCTGCCCAATGTGAGAAGATCAAGCTTGCTGGAGGTCATGCCAAGTACGTGGCCGTGAGGAATTGGAGGAAGTGGGGAACGGTGTTGGTGATGATAAAGGAGAGGAATGATGGCTTACGATGTCAAGACAACAAGGAAAGTTGCTGGACATGATTGAGGAAGGTGGGGAAGAAGTTGATGCCGACTAGAGATGTGTGTTGCAGGCTGACCGGAGCAAGGGATAACGCCGAAGAGGGGGGCAGCAACTGTGTGGATGAAGCGGAGCCTTTGAGACCTGCTCGTGAAGAGCAGTCAGTGGTGTTGGCAGCTTCCCCTTCTCCTTCAACGGACTGGAGTTGCAGGTTGCAACTCCAGCACGTTAGAGAGACGGGGTGTGGGGGGCGATGGCTGGTGCAGGCGCTCCAGCAGGTAGGAGTCGGTGATGATGGAGGCGCTGGTTGCTGCCAGTGGAGACTGATGTGAAGGCGAGGTGGAGGGCAGACGTCCTCTTCTTCTTCTCTTTTCTGGTTCTTTTTTTTTTCTTTTTGTTTGTGGAACGGTGAAGAAGAGGAGGAGGGTGACGGTGGCTGGGTTTGCTTGAGGGATCCCAAAGGAGGATAGGACGATGGAAGAGATGAGGAGAGGGAGGCGAAGATAGAAGTGCTGTGTAACGTGGGGCGTAAGGAGCACTGACGGCCGGAGTTGCAGGTCTGCAACTCCGGCGTTAAAAAAAAATGGTAATGAAAAACGAAAACGAAAACGAAAAAAAAGAAGAAGAAGAAGAAGAAGAAGAAGAAGAAGGAGACTGATGCCGTGGAGGAGCACTGACGGCCGGAGTTGCAGGCAACTCCGGCGAAGAAGAAGAAGAAGATGAAGAAAATGACAAAGAGAAAAGAAGAAAAAGAAGAAGAATGGGGCCAAGGGTGAATGCGGGATTGATAGGGGGAGAGAAAGGAGAAGATTTGAGGGGGATTAGGGTTCGAACGAACCCTTCTCCCTCCTCTTATAAAGCTCCCTATTTCCATTAATGGAAATAGGGTATTTTTTGAAAATAAAAAAATATATTTTTTTTTTTTTTTAAGTAAAAACCTACTTTTCTATGGGGAATCTCCCCAATTAGTGGACCCCCCATTTAATTAAAATTATTTTTGAAATTCGCGGGGTCCACTAACTGGTCGGACAGCGGGTCGATGCTGATGGGCCCGGCTACTGGCCCACATGGACTGATGATGTCCATCGTCTCACAAGATGATGTGACAGGCATTCTGAAGGCGATCGGATGGATGGTGACTTGATTGGGACCCAGATTGGTAGATCGACGGATCTAGAGAGATCCAACGGTCCGATTGAAGATCCAACGGTCCGATGGAAGATCCAACGGTCAGAAAGCTAAGGGAGATGAGATAGAGCTGATAGGCAGGAGTTCTGGGGTTAGGTCAGTAGATTCGAGGATCGAGAGATGAAGAGAGAGAGAGAATAAGGAGAGATGAGAGAAAAAGTATCAAAAAAAATGGAAAAAAGCACTGGCGGAGGGTCTGGAACCCTGTTCTTCACTGTGACCATCCTCACGCTTCTCCAGTAGAGTCGACCATCATTCTTTGCTGACTCATGTGGCTTTAAACGCTTTGGTCCGTCTCTTGGTCATTGGCTCTCCTACTCTCTTCGTTCTTTGGGCCGGCTTTTTGGTCATCTTATTCAGCCCATATTTGGCCCATATCTTCTAGTTATAGCATGTGGGCTTGTTAAGCTTTGATAATGGGCTTTCATGATCGATTTGGGCCCACAAGTCTCGAAAATCGTCCCATCGGGGTTTCCTGCGACAGAAGAAGCGCGTAATGAGACTTTATCAGAACGGCTTAATATTTAGACTTCCGAAAATGTGTTTAATGCATGCAAATATACCATTTCGTCCAGAAAAGTGTGTTTTACGCAATGAGATAGACTCTTACGTAGAAAAGTGGATAATTAGAGCAGTTTTACGTAGGAGAGTGCGATAACGCTAACAGGATAAGTGCTTAAAATAAGCACTTTTGAGCGAATATCAGGAACCACTCAGGGGTAAGGACCCTCGCCTACAAGGCTATCTCCCAGGGCTACTTTTGGCCACACATGCAGAAGGACGCTAAGATGTTCGTATGAAAGTGCGCCAACTGCCAGAAGCCTTCTCCCATTCTGAAATTCTCGGTGGAAGAAATGCACCCGGTATTCAGCCCTTGGCCATTCGCTAGATGGGGCCTAGACATAATGGGACCCTTCCTTAGAGCTCCCGGCGACATCTACTTCCTGCTAGTTGCGATCGATTACTTCACCAAATGGATCAAGACCGTCCCACTAGTGCAAGTTCACGCCTCTCATGTCAAAAGATTTCTATGAGAGAATATCTTATGTAGAATCGGAGTGCCCCAATAGATCGTAACTGACAATGGGAGTCAATTCGACGCTACCGAGATCAAAGTTCTTTGTCAGGCCTTGAACATCAAGAAGAGCTTGTCCACCCCAAGATTCCTCTAGAGTAATGGGCTCGCCGAGGCAGCAAACAGGTCTATCCTCGACAACTTGAAGAAGAGGCTGGAGCGGACCAAAGGAAGATGGGTGGAAGAGCTTCCCAGGGTCCTATGGGCTTACAGAACTACACCCCGACGGACTACTGGGGAGTCACCTTTCTCCTTAGCATACAGTGTTGAGGCAGTAATCCCCACCGAGGCATTGATTCCAGCATCCAAATCTAAGGCAGTGGAGTCGGGCAATAATGACAAGATTTTAGCCAGCAATAAGGATCTGTTGGAGGAACGACGGGAGCAAGCTGTGTTAAAACTTGCGGACTACCAGTAGAGGATCAAGAGGTCCTTCGACAGGCGAATCAGAAGATGAACTTTCAAGCCTAGAGACCTCATGCTTAGAAAGGTGTTCGATAACACAAAGGAGGCTAATAGAGGAAAATTGGGAGCAAATTGGGAAGGCCCCTACATCATGGATCTCATCGGATAACAAAGAGCATATTTCTTAAAGACCAATGAAGGTGATGTACTAGAAAGGCCTTGGAATGCCTTCAATTTATGCATCTTTTATCAATGAAATACGATCCCGCTCTATCTCGAACGCAATTCAACTATCAAACCTTACACTCAGAAAAGTCCCTTCAATGGGTCGGGATTCCTAATAGCCCGCAGGATACCCCGTCAAAAGTAAGTCCTCTCAAAAGGCCGATGTGTCCGTACATCGAGGGTTATAATGACCCCGATGCACGAAACATCGAACATATCAGATTTACAGTCAGCCTCTCAGAAGGCGATGCATCCGATCACTGATCAGTACGCTGACCTAGGCTGAAGGAATATTGCTCAGCAAAATTCCCAACCAGTGGGAAAAGGCATTTCAGCGGGCCAAGAAATGACCTTATACTCAGAAAAGTTCTCTCAACAAGTAGGGATTCCTGACAGCTTGCAGGACATCCCGTCAAAAGTAAGTCCTCTCAAAAGGCTGATGTGTCCTTACATCGAGGGTTATAATGACCCCGATGCACGGAACATCGAACAGATCAGACTTGCAGTCAGCCTCTCAGAAGGCCGACAAATCCGACCGCCGATCAGTACGTTGACCCCGACGAAAGAAATATTGCTCAGCAAAAGTCCCAACCTATGTGAAAACACACCTCAAATAAGTTAAGAAGTGACCTACCACTCGCCTGACTAGCAAATGACTCTGGAACAACTATGCCGTCTGTCCGCCAGACGACTACGGAACAGTCGTGCCATCTGTCTGCCAAATGGCCCCATAATAGTTGTGACATCTGCCCGCCAGATGACTACAGAACAATTATGCTATCTGTCCGCCAAATGGCCCCAGAACAGTTGTGCTGTCTGCCCGTCAGATGGCCCCAGAATAGTTGTGCCGTCTGCCCGCTAGATGGCCCTAGAGCAGTTGCTCAGTATGCGCGCCAGATGGCCCCAGAATAGAGCAGTTGTGCCGTCTGCTAGCCGGACGACTCCAAAATAGTTGTGCCGTCTGCCTGCCAGATGGCCCTAGAGTAGTGTAGTTGTGCCGTCTGCCAGCCAGATGGCCCCAGAGCAGTTACGCCATCTGTTCGCCAGATGGCCCCAAAGCAGTTGTGCCGTCTGCCTGCTAGATGGCCCCAGAGCAGTTGCGCCATCTGTCTGCCAGATGGCCCCAGAGCAGTTGTGTCATCTGCCTGCCAGATGGCCCTATAGCAGTTGCGCCGTTTGTCGCCAAATGGCCCCAGAGCAGTTGTGTCGTCTGCCTGCCAGATGGCCCCAGATTAGTTATGCCGTCTGCCCGCCAGATGGCCCTAGAGCAGTTGTGCCATCTGCCCGCCAGACAGCCCCAGAGCAGTTGTACCGTCTGCCAGCCAGACGTCTCCAGAACAGTAGTGTCGTCTGCTCAACAGAAGGCCCCACCACCACCAGGTCGTTTGCCAGCTTAATATCATACCAAACTCATAGCCTAACAAAAATAGTTAAGCAAAAATCCCCTTTCCATTACAAAAAAAAATGCGCCATATGGCATCTACAGAAATAAACCAAAACAAATAAAAACAAAAAGGGATAGAAGGATTCATGACTCCACTGGAGGATCATCTTCTGGAGATTGAGCATCAACCGCAGCCTTGGCGACATCATAGCCAATCTGATAGCCAGAGTGATAGGCCGCATCCTGAAGCACCAAAGACTCGGCCTTGAGAGCCTTCACCTCAGGTTCTAACTTCTCGATGAGGACTTGGCGCTCAACCGACAAGGATTGGGCATCCACCACCTGAGCTTGGGCTGCTTGGAGATCCACAAAGAGGCGATCAGCTGCTTTTCTGGATTAGCAAGTGCCAAGTCCACCACTGCCCGAGACTCCTTGGCCTCTACCAGCTCGGCCTGCACCTTGGCAAGGGTGTCCTCAGCCTTCCTCTTCCCCTCGCACTCCTCAGCCAGTTGGGAATGATTCAGGCTGAGGTTGTAGGCCGCTTTCCTCTCCTTCTCCAGAACCACCGCTAGCTCGCCCTTCAACCTCGCGACCTCCTGATTTGTATTGATTAAGTTATGATTTTTCAAATGTGCTGGACTTTTCTGTAAAATGCAGAATTTTAGATTTTGTTCGACCCACTTCATTAAGAGTTTCAACCCATATTTTGAATCTGAATATTTTTTATTTATTTTTCCTAAATACCTCTGTAAATCTAGTTTCTATAACATTTGAGTTTGTATTTTTCCAATTTGTATTGATTAAGTTATGATTTTTCAAATGTGCGGGACTTTTCTGTTAAACCCAGAATTCCAGATTCTGTCGAGTACTTAATTAAGGGTTTCAACCTATATTTTGAATCTGAATATTTTTCTATTTATTTTTCCTAAAAACCTCTATGAATCTAGTTTTCAAATCCATTGAGTTTGTATTTTTCTATTTTATATTTATTTAGTTATAATTTTACAAGGAAATATATTTTCTGTGAACTATTTATTTCTTGAATTTTGGACGATTAATGGCCTTGGGAACCCTTAGTGGTTTGGTCATGACTTATTGACTATTAAAGGGTTTAGCCCTTGTTGTTTGACTAAACCCTAGATAGTTTGACCTATACTTGTATGCATGAGGATCCCACCCATGTGTCTTGGATCTCTCATAAGGTTCGGCCAAGTGTCTTGGATCCCTCTTTAGGGTTCGACCTTGTGTCATGGATCCCTCATAGGGTTCGGCAATGGTGTGTTAGATTCTTTTGCGATTTCCACTTATATTGTTCATCCGTGTTAATCGTGACTTTCGGTGATTGTTACATGTTATTCATGTTTAACCCTAATTCGTTCCCATGTTATCACTTTTGATGATCATGTTTCATTTTATATTCTTATTTAAATGTTAAATACATGTGTGCTTATGCCATGTAGCCCTAGTACTATCATGTTGTCATACCATGATCATCACGTCATTTCATATAAGGGGTGCATAAGGGAACGGGGTTGAAGTATATTATATATGTTTATATTGGTTTTATCATTAATCAGGGTTCGGTACCCTTGGGTGAAAGGCCCCAGACGTTACTATATCATGCAGATGGGTCAATGAGACCGCTCCCAGTGCGGGAAGGAGATGGAGACCCTATGTGGTTATGGGTACTAGTTGCATTTGCATCCCGTACTCACTTGCATTCATCCTCATATTCATGACATCCTTATTATATGATTGAGATGTATACCTTGATTAAAAAACTTGTATAGTATGATATCATACCATGCACACTGTTGTATTACTGGGCCTCGGCTCATGGTGCTACACCGATACCATTTTCAAATTTTGAGGAGCTAGGTACGTGGGATGATTTTGAGATAGAAGACTCCGGTGCATTCGAGGAGATTGGCGTGGATTTGGGAGTCGATCCCACACTTTAGAAGACTTTATTTTGATTGTTCTAAAACATTACTTATTTATTTTCACGGGCATGTAATCATTTGATTGAGAGCATGTTCTCACCTCCATCTCTCCACACTTAATTTATTGATTGAATTGTTTGAGTTATGAATTATTTTAATTATTTGTTTTCTATATCTAGACCTTTTTTTTTTACTTGATGGGTTTTCGAAAATACCTTAGTAGTCTAATTGACCTAATTGGACCACTAGGGAACATTCATGGATCACCTCTAGGTTCGGGTACAGGTCGATCCACGGATTTTTAGATCGTATCTAGGTATTCGAATTCGGCGCGTGACAGGAGGAGTAACCCAACAAATAGGGACAGCCTGTTAGGGGCCCGCTACAAGATCCAGAAAAGAATAAGATCTGCTGTCCAACTCAAACCCTTCAACAAAAGTAAGGCCTTGTGAAAGAGTGATTGACTCACCACGAATAGGGATGTCGATCTGGACATTTGTGGGCCTGTTGGTTAGCCGGAAATCCTCTACAGTCCGCACGAGGGAAGAAGAGCCCAACAGGAACATCGTGGCCTGATGAAAATGGCTCCCCTTCTTGCCTCGCAAGACGAGTAGGAGTCTAGGCCCAGGGGTCTGAACTGTAGTAGACCGGAGTACTACTACCTGGAAGTTGGCCCCTTGGAGACTGACGGTTCGAGCGCTGATCTTATGGAGAGTGGGTCAGAGGAGAATGACCAGCAGACGGCTCACCACCAGATGACTCACCAGCAGACGGCTCACCACCAGATGGCTAGTCCCTGGGTTGACTACTCTGCGGCTGTTCGGCTAACGGCTGGCTGGCAAACGGGCGTACAATTGATGGCAGGCCGCCAGAAGGTGGATCACAGAGTCCTAGACTAGCTGGCGGTGTGGAATACTTCTCTTCTAGCCATTGCCTTCACTTCAACCGAACAGTATCATAGAAGTGGACGAGGTTGTCTCGGATGGACTCGGAGAGCTTGACCCTCCTGGTTACCAGTGCTGCAAACACAGACAGCGAGAAGAAGAGATTAATGAAGATAAGAGAAAGAAAATCCAGAAAGATAGTGAAGATGGCCTCGGGGCGGGTCACACCCTCCAAGTTAAAATGCGTCGGCACCCTAGAAGAAGATGGGCAACCTCGAGCCGGATCTCCATACTCCCAAACCCCACTCACGAGCAGGGGGTCATCCCTCCAATTCTTGTAGGAGTTGGGCAAACCATCAACAAACCCCTTCTTGCTAGGCCTCACAGCTAAACTGTCGTACTCTTTATGTAGTAGACAGCATCTATTTCCATGACTCCAATCCTCGTTTGGCGGGTGTCATTGAAGAACATAACCTGATCTAGCAGAAGATAGAAGTTTTGATGCAGCTGGCCAAGAGCCCTATCATAGAAGATCAAGAGCTCACGAACCAGAGGAGGCAAAGGGAAAGTCAATCCTGCCTCTAGCTGAGTAGAACAAATATTGATTTGCCCCGACTCAGCCACATCCTAACCTAGGAGATGCCCGCGTTGCACATTGACGTAGCTGGGAATAGCGTAGTTGCTAGCTATCTCAGCCACATCCGTGCCCACCACACTAAGAGCTTTAGGGGGACTAGGAGCCACTTCGTCTACCTCAGATCTCCCAGATGACTGATTTGTGGAACCCCCTCCCCTCATGGCTGGGTTCCAAGCGTCATCCGCAAAGGCAGATGGTGCATCCCTAGCACCGGACGACTCAGAAGAAGAGGAAACCACCCGACGGCTGTGCCTACTCCTTACCATGTTGAAGACGAGCTAGCGAGCAGGCTGGTGGCTTGGTATAAGGAAGAGGGGTCACTTGAGAAGAGGAAAAGACAATGTTGAAAATTAATCCTAAAGTGACCCAAATGTATTTTTATAGTGGGGCCACCAGGAGTTAGCAAAAATAAGAATGGCGTTAGAGAAACTCTCGGGCCATAACAATAAAGAGAATACAAGCTAGCTGATATTCACTCAAAAGTGCTTATTTTAAGAAATTATCCTTCTAGCATTGTCACACTCTTCTACGTAAAACTGCATTTTTTATCAACATTTCTACGTCAGAGTTTCTCTCATTCCGTAGAATACACTTTTCTAGTTAAAATGGTATATTCGCATGCATTCATACGTAGTTATTTGATCCACATGCGAAGTCATTCTCATTACGCGATTTTTTATCGCAGGAGCACTAATTAGGCAACTTTAATGGCATGCGGGCCCACAATCAACTTCCAGAATCTATGATCAAAGCTCAAGAGCCAACAAGCTGGGGATGAGAAGATATAGGCCAAAAATGGGAAGAACCGGAGAGTCGACAGAATCAAGGGACGACCAAGAGAGAAGGAAAGACAAGCCCTCAAAGAAGAGACTAAGGAGATTAAAGCTTATAAACTAACACAAGGCAAGTGCTTGCTCAGTTGGTGAAGCATGCAGAAGACCAAGTCTAAGACAAGGGTTCAAGACCCTCTACTAGCATTTTCTCTTTAATTTTGTAATATTTTCTCTCTCCTCTCTCTAGATCTTCATCCTCTCTCTACTTTTCGATCTCAACCATCCGATACTCCCTCCTTTCACAATCACTGTCCTACGGCCTATCCTATCTGATCTCCACCATACGACCCACTTGATCATCACCATCTAATTCGACCGTCCGATTACCCATCACTCCATCGTAGAACCCATTAGGCTCATTATTCCATGTTCAACCATGTGGGCCAAATATATGGGCCCATCACCAATGACCCGTAGCCTAGCCATTTTAGTGGGACCCAAGAGAATGTTACCCCATTTAGCAACAAAGGAAAATGGTTTTAGCACTAAAAACATTTTTGGCTAGACATTTTTGCGAGGAAATATATTCTAGGCTTATTTTGGAAAAAGAAATGTTGATGGAAAAGTGTTTTGAGAGTGGTTTTCCAAAAATTAATAGGTGGTGTTTACCCAAGAAAGCAAGAACATTTTTAGAGGGAAACTTTTGTCTTCAAAATAAAATTCCTTTTTAAGAAA
The DNA here is from genome assembly GCA_035048495.1 of Euptelea pleiosperma. NCBI lineage: Eukaryota > Viridiplantae > Streptophyta > Magnoliopsida > Ranunculales > Eupteleaceae > Euptelea > Euptelea pleiosperma. The sequence continues at coordinate 2,442,838 of CM068549.1, read as the reverse complement.
ATGGTGTGAAGAATGTTGCTAAAATAGGATGCAATAGACGGCTAGGATGGAGGATGTCTAAGGACATTTTCACCCTTATATGGTAGGCTTCACCACGTTTTCAAATGAAATTAGAAACCGTGGGTTTCTAATATAGGAACCCATGGTTCCTATAAAAAAAAAAGAGGATATTTCATTGCTGCTGATATTCGCTCAAAAGTGCTTATTTTAAGCAATTATCCTTTTAGCGTTATCGCACTCTCCTACGTAAAACTGCTCTAATTATCCACTTTTCTACGTAAGAGTCTATCTCATTGCGTAGAACACACTTTTCTGGACGAAATGATATATTTGCATGCATTAAACATATTTTTAGAAGTTTAGATATTAAGCCGTTCTGATTAAGTCTCATTACGCGCTTCTTCTGTCGCAGGAAACCCTGATTGGATGATTCTCGAGACTTGTGGGCCCACATGGATCATGAAAGCCCATTATCAAAGCTTAAAGAGTCCACAGGCTATGTCTAGAAGATATGAGCCTATTACGGGCTGAACAAGGGGATCGAAGAGCTGGCCCAAGGAACCACGAGAGCGGGAGAGCTGATAACCAAGAGAAGGACCAAAGCATTTAAAGCCACATCAAATGATGGCCTGCTCTACTGGCAAAGCTCAAGTGAAGAACAATGGAAAACCAGGGTTCATGACCCTCTGCCAATACTTTTTCTGATATTTTCTCTCTCATCTCTCCTTATTCTCTCTCTCTTCATCTCTCGGTCCTCGAATCTTTTGACTTAACCCCAGAACTCCTGCCCATTGGCTCTGTCTCATTTCCCTTAGCTTTCTGACCATTGGATCTTCCATCGGGCCGTTGGATCTCTATAGATCGCCATTTGATCTATCAATTCTATGCATCCGACCATCCGATCGTGCTACCGATCAGTCGATCATTCATCCTATCAACCACTCGATCTCCATTGTAAAATATCAGTCCCTAGGGCAGGTTTGAGAAATGCCTCAGATGATTGATTGTGGCTGAGAGCGTAGAGCTCGATTTCCAAAGAAAGGAAAATACATTTTTCCTTGATGGGTATTTCAAGGGGAAAATGCATTTTTCTCCCCTGGCAACCAAACACACCCTAACCCACATCCATCGAGCCCAGTGGCCCACTATCCTTCTCACCTACCTTCTGGCCCATGGCCGATTGATAGTAGGGTTTTTCCGCGTCGTTGGTTACGGAAACCCTAACTTCAACACATTTGTATTTATCCGATTATCCTGCAAAATTGACAGATTTGTATAGGGATTCGTGTCGGATGTCGATCCGCACTCGGGATTAGTCGGATTAGTGCAAATAAGAACATAAAATGACAGATAATATACAAGAGAAACGTGGAAAGATGAGAATGGCGAGTCGAGATTAAAAACACATCCAAGAGATCCAGAGAAGACTAAAATCATCAAACTCAAATTGCATTAATTAAACTGTTGCTTACATGAAAAAAATAAAGCGGTAAATCTATTCTAGAAAGCATGTAAGAAAGCATGTAAAGAGAACTTTTTAGAGAGAGAGGAAGAAGGTAGAGAGAGAATTTTCACACCTCAGTCGTTTACCGGCCGACAAGGTAGAGGTGAGAGAAAAACTCACCCTCTTGCATTCATCGAACGGAGTCAGTGGTGCAAAAAGGCGATCAGCGTGGGGATTCTAGATAAAGAAATTCACTTACCCTAGAGAGAGCAAATGAACCCTAGAAAGAGAAAATACCTTATGCGCACTTACCATGATTTGAGACCGGGATCGACCCGGTGAGTGGTTCGGCCCGGGTGATCGGCCAAGAATGAAGACCACGTGAGATTGATTGTCGGCCAAGATGAGCATGAGGGATGAGGATCGGTACTGCTTGGTGGAGCCCGCTCAGTCCACTAGTGCTTGAGGAAAGAGGTGGAGAAGTGATGCAGGTTGTGGGCTCCTGTGGAGAGCTTTTGATGGAGAGAAGCCGCAAGGAGGAGCGCTTCGTGGGAGGTGCATGGTGCACTCGCAGATCAGGTTGCACCTTGACGTGGAGATCCAAGTGCAACAATGGTTGATGGAGGAGTGGCTCCAATGGAAGAGAACATGGTAGGCCACGGAGGCGCACTGGTTGGTTCAGTGGGTTACAAGTCTTGCAACCAGCAAGGAGAAGGTGAAGATGCTTGCATGGAGGTTTGGAGTAGCAGGGCATTGAAGACGCACCGGTCTAGCGATCTGTGGACTTGCAGGTGCCGACAGCAGGTGGAGAGGAGAGGAAGTTGTGACCGAACTGTTGCTAGTTCATTTTCAGGCGGAGGAGACTTTGCAGCAACGGTGGTTGGAGGCGCACGGTGGAGGAGCGCTGGTGGCATGAGGACGAGGACGTGCAGAGGTTCTGGTGGGCACAACAGCGTAGAGCGAGGTAGGGAGGAGACGTTGCAGCAAGGGAGCGTTGTTGGTTGGAGAAGGCAGCCGGTGCAAGAGGAGGAAGATGAAGAAGGCGGTGGTGCAAGTGCTGCAGGCGGTGGTGCATCACTGCAAATGGAGGAGATTGATATTCGCTCAAAAGTGCTTATTTTAAGCCATTATCCTTATAGCGATGTCGCATTCTCCTACGTAAAACTTGTCTTTTCGTCGACTTTTTCACGTAAGAGTTTCTTCCAATGCGTAGAGCGCAATCTTTAAACGAAAATCGACTATTTGCATGAAATATACGCATTTCGGATAGTCTAGATATGAAGCTGTTTTGATTAAGTCTCATTACGTGCTTTTCTCTCGCAGGAAACCCGATCGGGCGATTTTAGAGACTTGCGGGCCCACGATCAACCATAGAAGCCTAATATTAAAGCTTAAGGAGTCAACAAGCTATGACAAGAAGATACCGGCCAAGTATGAGTCATGTCAGAGGATCGTAGAGCCAGATAAAGAACCAAGAGAGAGGCAAAGCTGAAGACCAAGAGACGGGCCAAAGTGATTCAAAGTCGCACCAACTGACATAAAATGACGGCTTACATAATTGGTGAAACCGACGGAAGATTACATTGAAGATTAGGGTTCATGACCCTCCGCCAGCTCTTTTGCCTTTATTTTGTATTATTTTCTCTCTCCTCTCTCCTAATTCTCTCTCCATCTCTCTAAACTCTGATATCTAACCCATAGATCATCTCATCCTACCATTAGATCCCCAGATCTACCATCCGATCCTCAGATCGATCATCATAACTCTCTGATCTCCATCATCTAACCTCAGATCTTCTCTCCTTTAGCTTTATTCCATCTCTCATAGTTCTTCTACCGTTAGATCTTCAATTCGACCGTTAGATCATTCATCTGACCGTTGGATCTTTCCAGATCCTACGGTCCGCCAATTGTGGACCGAGTCAAACTGCCACCTCATCTCATCCAATTATCATAGTTTCATCATCTAACAGCCTCCATGGCCAAGTGACCCACAAGCAAATTGGAAGCCCACGGCCTTGTAACCCGTCCTAGAGCCCATGGTGTTTTGGGCTCATTTACCATTTTTTCTCCTCTAGCGGCCAAACGCACCCTAACCCATGGCCTCGCAAGAGGCCCATATCTATCCGGCCCATTAGCCCGCTTATCCTTGAGCCCATGCCCATACCCATTGACACATGGTCACAAGGCCCACGGGCCAATTATCCTTGTAATGACCCAATCAAAGCAAGTGGCCAACATAAACCCATGGGCTCTCACAAGCCCATATTCAAGCCAATGGGAGAAGTGGTCAACTTTGACCACTTCTCATCAATCCCCAACTTCATTCCCACGTTTCTCTCTCCCACAACAAACTACTCCTATAAAAGAGAGAGAAACCTTGGGTTTCTTTGGTTCCCTCCCCCTCTAAAATTCTTCTCTTGATCCCCTCTCTTCTCTCGATCTTGATTGCTCCTCCCTTGGGAGCACCTAAGCAATTGCAGCTACACCTCTTTGCTGCCTCCACCTCCATTCCTCTTCACCATTAATTCTGGCAAGAAGCTCGCCGGAATTGCTAGACGCACCTTCTCCTTCCCTTTATCCTTCTTCTCCATCTCTCCGCCAGCTAACCACCTCTTTGCAAGCCACAAACCTGCTGCCTCTTGCAGGTCTCCATCAATTTGGAGTGCGCCTCCAGCCACCTTGTTCCAACCTGCAACCGGGTTGTCTTCCTCGGCAACGGCGCCATTTGAAAGAAGGATTTTTCCGTGTCGTCAATTCGGAAACCCTAACTTCAACAATATTTGTAAAATCCGATTATCTGCAAAATGTAACTTGTATAGCAGTACGTGTCGGATGTCGATCAGCACTCGGTGTGAGTTAGCACAATAAGGAATTAAAACTGACCAAGTGTCCACATCACAGTATCGACAAAGGCAGTCTGGTTCACATTTTCTATAAGGGACTTACTGATGAGTCCCGCACTATGGTTGAGTCAATGTGCCAAGGAAAATTCATGCATAATACTCCTACTGAAGCGTACAAATTTTTGGGAGAATTAAGTGAAAATTCCCAACATTGGACGATTGACAATGACTTCAGTCGAAATACTCCGGTCTTGAAAACTAATATGGGAAATGAAGCAAAGGTTGACCCTGAACTCAAATCCCTCATTCAAGAGTTGACCAAGTCAGTCTCTGCCCTGGCTGTGTCTGTACACAAGCCTGTTCACCATTCTGCCCCAGTCATGAATATAGGTCAAGAGAACCTCATGGAACCCTGTAATATCTGTTTACAGCCCTCCCACTCTACTGAAAATTGTCCTTTAAATGACAGATGTGCCCCTCCACTCCAAGAAGAAGTTTGTGCGTTTAATACCTTTAAACCACCTACCCAGAACTCGTATAGCCAAACATACCATCCTGATACGAGAAATCATCCTAACTTCTCCTGGAGGCAGCAGTCTGCTCCACAGCAAAGATCTGCGCAGAGCACGTATCCTCCTGGGTTTAATCAACCCAACAGGCAATACGAACAGGGACAATACCAACAGGGACAGTACCAACAGAGTCAGAACCAGACGAGTCAATACCCGTCTAATCAGAATCGATCATTCCAGCAAGGACAATACTCTGGTCAACAGGCCCCTAATCAGAATCCCTAGAATCTACAGTTAAGTCAAACTGCACCTCAATCCTACAATTATTCTGCCCCTATGAGCTCAAATCGTGAACTGGTTGCTCAAGCTGCTCCTAAACCGGGTCTAGAAGACCTCTTATCATAATTTATTGTGCAGCAAACCCAGTCCATGCAGCGCCTAGAGCAGCGTCTCGGGAATTTAGAAGCTGAAAAAGCCAAAGGCATCTTCCCTAGCCAACCTATTGCAAATCCTAAAGGGAATGTCAAGGGCGCAGTTTATGAGGTCGGTTCCCAGTCACAGAATCCAAACTACCAAGGAGAGGTACAAGCTGTTACCACACTCCGATCTGGAAAGACTGTGGATATGGGAGTAAAAGAACCGTCAGAGCTATCTCCCACTCCTATTCCTAAACCTAGCACAGAGGAACACATTTCAAAATCTACCTCTGATGCTGTGAAGCCTGCACCAAAATCTACAATCCCAGTGCAAAGATATCAGGCGAAGGACAAATCTATTTGTCGGATTAAGCCTCCCTTCCCGGACAGGCTTGTCCGAGACAAAAGAGATCAGCAATTTTCAGAGATCTTAGACGTTTTCAAAGACGTCCAGATCAATATCCCCTTCCTATCTGCTATCAAACAGATCCCTTCCTATGCCAAATTCCTGAAAGAATTATGCACTGTCAAACGGCGTACGCATGTACCCAAAGATGCCTTTTTGGCAGAAAAAGCTACAGCGTTCATCCAACGCAACAGTGTAATTAAGCATAAGGATCCGGGAAGTCCTACTGTGCAGTGTGAAATCGGTGATAATTTTAGTTGCACAGCTTTGTTGGACTTAGGAGCTAGTGTCAATCTCATACCGTTTTCGGTATACCAGCAGTTAGGCCTCAAGGATATGAAGCCAACAAAAATCACTCTGAAGCTGGCCGACCAGTCCATAAAAATTCCACGGGGAATTATTGAAGATGTCCTAGTGAAAGTAGCTGACTTTTACTACCCTGTAGACTTCATCATACTCGACACAGAACCGTGTCAGGATAATCGAATCCCGGTCATTCTAGGCCGACCGTTCCTTGCTACTGCGAATGCACACATCGGGTGTAGGGACGGGAATATGTCAATTGCCTTCGGCAACCTAAAGGCTGAGGTTAACATCTTTCGACTTATGCGACAGAATGCCGATCGCGATGTGACAGATGAAATGTATGCCGTTGAGAGTCTAATTCAGGACTCCACCGAAGATATCTTGAAACAATGCCAAGAGCATTTTGATTCTGACTTCCAATGGGAGTTAGCAATTTTTGAGGATAATAATATCCAAGAGTCAGTTACACTAATTTCTACTCCTCCTCCTATTGTTGAGTACGAGCCTCTGCTAACCATGATCAGAGATCCTACTACTGTCAACTCTATCTCGGTAGAGAAGGAAGAATCAAGCTCCACTGATCAGAAACTTGAGCTTAAGCCTCTACCCTCTGAACTATCTTATGCTTATCTTGGTCCTGAAGAGACTTATCCTATCATCATTTCTTCTGCCCTATCTGCGTCCCAAAAAGAGAGACTGATTATGTTGCTAAAAAAGCACAAATCAGCCATAGGATGGACCATTGATGACATTCGTGGGATAGACCCTTCTGTGTGTCAACATCACATTTATCTTGAAGACGACTCTAAGACGTCTAGAGAGCACCAGAGGAGGTTAAATCCGGTCCTAAAAGAAGTAGTACGGGATGAAATTCTAAAATTGCTAGATGCGGGTATCATTTACCCCATCTCTGATAGCAAATGGGTGAGTCCAATCCATGTCGTACCTAAGAAGGCGGGTTTCACTGTTGTAGAAAATGATCAAGGCGAAATGGTGACCCAGCGCTTAAAGAAAGGATGGAGAGTCTGTATTGACTACAGACGGCTCAATACCAACACTCGGAAGGACCATTTCCCTCTCCCATTCATTGATCAGATGTTGGAACGTCTAGCAGGTCATTCCTACTATTGTTTCCTAGATGGTTACTCGGGATATAATCAGATTCCCATTGCACCCGAGGACCATGAGAAGACCACGTTCACCTGTCCCTTTGGCACTTTTGCCTACAGTCGCATGCCGTTTGGCCTCTGCAATGCACCTGCGACTTTTCAAAGGTGTATGATGAGTATATTTTCGGACATGGTCGAACGGTTCTTAGAAGTTTTCATGGATGACTTCTCCGTCTTTGGATCCTCTTTCGATGACTGTCTCCAACATCTGAGTCTGGTACTCGCAAGATGTCAGGATAAGCGACTTGTCCTTAATTGGGAAAAATGTCACTTCATGGTAAAGAAAGGAATCGTGCTAGGACATGTCATTTCTGACAAGGGTAAAGAGGTGGACAAAGCCAAGATTGATATTATCTCGACCCTACCAATTCCTAAATCTGTGCGTGATATTCGATATTTTCTTGGACATGGAGGATTCTACAGGAGATTCATTAAGGATTTCTCCCAGATAGCTCGACCCCTATGTAGTCTTCTGGCTAAGGATAGCCCTTTTGACTTCAATTCTGACTGTGCAAAGGCATTCGAGCGTCTTAAATCTGAGCTTACTTCTGCGCCCATCATCCGCCCTCCTGATTGGACCATACCTTTTGAAGTGATGTGTGACGCATCCGACTATGCTCTTGGAGCAGTTTTGGGCCAAAGAGTCAACAAAATGCCACATGTGATATACTATGCGAGTAAGACTTTAAACTCGGCTCAGTTAAACTACTCCACTACTGAAAAAGAGCTTCTGGCCGTTGTTTTTGCTCTGGATAAATTCAGACCATACTTATTGGCCACTAAAGTCATAGTTTATACGGATCATGCGGCTCTGAGATATCTAATGTCAAAAAAGGAGACGAAGCTGAGATTGATAAGATGGATCCTTCTATTATAGGAATTCGATCTAGAGATCAGGGACAAGAAAGGAACTGAGAATGTTGTGGCTGATCACTTGTCAAGGCTGACTTTAGAGTCTAATTTTGAATCTCAGCCCATTCTCGAGACTTTTCCTGACGAACAATTGTTCGCTATCTCCGTCACCCCATGGTATGCTGACATTGTCAATTACCTAGTGACGGAGGAAATACCATCTTATTGGTCAAAACAGGACAAAAATCAATTCCTGGCATGAGTTAAGTATTACTCTTGGGACGAGCCTTATTTATATAAATACTGTCCTGACCAGATTATTCGTCTCTGTGTCCCTGAATCTCAGCAATTAAACATCTTGTCCTCTTGTCATGACCAACCATGTGGTGGTCACTTTAGTTCCAAAAAGACGGCTGAGAAAATCCTACAATGTGGATTCTATTGGCCTTCTCTGTTTTGAGAAACACATATCTACTGCAAGGCCTGCCCTAATTGTCAAAACCTTGGCAAAATTTCTCAGAGAAATTTGATGCCCTTGAACCCTATTCAAGTCGATGAGATATTCGATATGTGGGGTATTGATTTCATGGGGCCCTTTCCTACATCCAATGGTTTCCAATTCATCCTCCTAGCTGTGGACTATGTCTCTAAGTGGATTGAGGCAATTCCTACAAGAACCAATGACCGTCAAGTTGTGGTGAGATTTTTGAGGGAGTACATTTTCACAAGATTCGGAGCCCCCAAAGCCATTATAAGTGATGGGGGTAGCCATTTCTGCAATAGAGTTTTTGAAAAGTTAATGAAAAAGTACGGTGTAACTCATAAGGTTGCCCTTGCTTACCATCCGCAGACCAGCGGTCAGGTCGAGGTCTCCAATCGGCAAATCAAGCAGATACTGGAGAAGACAGTCAATACAACTCGTAAAGACTGGTCTACACGCCTCTCAGATGCTCTATGGGCTTACCGAACAGCTTATAAAACTCCCTTGAATATGTCTCCATACCGGTTGGTTTATGGTAAACCTTGTCATCTCCCTATTGAGATTGAGCATCGTGCCCTATGGGCAATCAAAAAACTCAATTTCGACTTAGACGCAGCAGGAGAGGAAAGGAATTTACAACTCAATGAATTGGATGAACTGAGAAATGATTCATATGCCTTGTCAAAAAAGTATAAAGATAAAATGAAATGGATACATGACAAGAGCATTCTTAGGAAGGATTTCCACCAGGGACAGAAGGTCTTACTTTACAATTCTAGACTTCACATCTTCCCTGGAAAATTGAAATCCCGATGGTCAGGCCCATTTGTTGTTACTGAAGTCAAGCCCTATGGGGCTATAACTGTTGAGAATCCGAAGGATAATTCAACCTTCCAGGTCAATGGACAGCGTCTCAAACCTTTTCAAGAATTAGACATGTCATCTATTCAAACCTTCGAGATAGATCTTATTGATCCAATATATGAAGACTGATGTTTCTGTCAGTCTCTCTGAGCTCCAACTTAGTTGGGGGTGAATTTCACCCCCGTTGTGTCTGGCTGAAGACATAAAACTTAGCGCTTTCGGAAAGGCAATTCCGGTATTCCTAGAAGTCATTGAGTCACATGCATAATTATTATATTTCATATATTATTATGGCTATACAGGTACAATTCATCTCACTACCATCGGGTATCACCAAATCTCAGCCATACTGGTATAACTCTTCCTCTAACATGCATCACATTCAGAGTTTTCATACATTTTTGTCCCGGTCAAAGCACCGAGGACGGTGCTGTATTTCAGTTGGGGGTGGGGATTTATCAAAACTCATGTCTTCATAAAAAAAAAAAATAAAATAAAATAAAATAAAATTTTTGAGAAAAATGAGAAAAATATGTATTTTGGGGTGATAACCTGTGTTTTACAAAGTTTTCTGAGTACTTTCGAAATGCTTTTCAAATCCTTTACAATGATGAGTACAAAATTTTCGGAAAGTCTATTTATTGAAAAGGATATCTGTTTTGAAAAATCACTTATTAGCTCTTCATTAAGTTTGAAAGCAAACATTACTACAGTGGATTGAAAAATCTTTGAAAACTCAGATTCAGCAAAAATATTCACATATCAACGTCAGAATTATCCGAAGTTTAGATTATCCAGAGATCCAAGAAGAACAATTGTGGAGACCAAACCCAGTAAGCTTTTGATCTTTTCATTATTTCTGAGGGTAATAAAATTATTCTGAGTCACAAGATGACTCACAATTCTTCTAGTCCCCAAATATTTTCATTTGAGTGATCTCATTAACCTTTGCTTTGGTCATGGAACTCAGAACGACATCAAATTTGGATTATTACATAAAGAACCTTCTCTATATCCATTCGAGACATCGAAGATGAAAGTACAAACCCTAGAAAATGATATAGGCTATCTTTCTAACCAATCAAACTTTTTAGCTTCCCTAAACATCTATACCATTAGAAACTATTTTTGAGCCTTTTGATGAAAACCTTTTCTTGTTAAACCCATCAACCAAAAACCCAATCCCAAAAAGAGTTCAATACGATAACCTACTTCTGAGAGGGATTAAAGAGTATTTGGTATGATTACACCAAGAAAAGAAAAGAAAACAAATGGTTTGTGCTGAAAAGAAACATGATCAAAAAGAAAGAATGAAAGGAAAAAGAATTCGAAAAAGGTTGAAGAATATCCAAAAAGACAAAAATTGGAGAAAGGAAAGAAGAAAAATCAAGGAAATATTACCCTTGGAAAAAATTGCAAAGAATAGTGAGATACCCTCTCAGAATTTTTGAATACCAGAATATCCTTCTTTTCTGAACCTATCCTAAGCCTTAATATAACCTATATAAGTCCTATTTGATTCTAGATTTGTACCATCATCAAGTGTGGAGAATGGAGAAAAGAGAAATTATAGAGTTTGATCCGACGTTCTTAAGTGATATGACATTCCAATCATGAGATCTTAAATCTTCTTATACCTTCCATTCAAGAACTATATATGTGAGACGTTTGCCAGTTTTTATATTCATCTCCTCACATATAGTTTGAGAGAAAAGTATAAAACCATTTCTGAGTGATTCACTTCTGAGTGGTATACAAGTGAGGATTGAGGTCGAGGCATAAATTCTCTAAGGAGATCCAAATATCTCTACTACCAGATAAGGATGATGTTGAACACACACACACACTGAGTCTGAGTAATCTTTTGTTTGAAGGTCCATTTGTAGAAGTGTTGTATTTTGCTGATTAGTTCTAATTTGTGAATGATTTCTTGCATCCTTGAAATAATCGGACAAAACGGAATTTTTCTGAGTAATGCAAATAAGTTTTCTAGCATGTTCTGCCAAGCCCTTTTTAGCTCACTTATTTCGCAATAATTGCCAAGGATTGTCAATATGCTAGTTGGGGGTTGTGATATTCGCTCAAAAGTGCTTATTTTAAGCCATTATCCTTATAGCGATGTCGCATTCTCCTACGTAAAACTTGTCTTTTCGTCGACTTTTTCACGTAAGAGTTTCTTCCAATGCGTAGAGCGCAATCTTTAAACGAAAATCGACTATTTGCATGAAATATACGCATTTCGGATAGTCTAGATATGAAGCTGTTTTGATTAAGTCTCATTACGTGCTTTTCTCTCGCAGGAAACCCGATCGGGCGATTTTAGAGACTTGCGGGCCCACGATCAACCATAGAAGCCTAATATTAAAGCTTAAGGAGTCAACAAGCTATGACAAGAAGATACCGGCCAAGTATGAGTCATGTCAGAGGATCGTAGAGCCAGATAAAGAACCAAGAGAGAGGCAAAGCTGAAGACCAAGAGACGGGCCAAAGTGATTCAAAGTCGCACCAACTGACATAAAATGACGGCTTACATAATTGGTGAAACCGACGGAAGATTACATTGAAGATTAGGGTTCATGACCCTCCGCCAGCTCTTTTGCCTTTATTTTGTATTATTTTCTCTCTCCTCTCTCCTAATTCTCTCTCCATCTCTCTAAACTCTGATATCTAACCCATAGATCATCTCATCCTACCATTAGATCCCCAGATCTACCATCCGATCCTCAGATCGATCATCATAACTCTCTGATCTCCATCATCTAACCTCAGATCTTCTCTCCTTTAGCTTTATTCCATCTCTCATAGTTCTTCTACCGTTAGATCTTCAATTCGACCGTTAGATCATTCATCTGACCGTTGGATCTTTTCAGATCCTACGGTCCGCCAATTGTGGACCGAGTCAAACTGCCACCTCATCTCATCCAATTATCATAGTTTCATCATCTAACAGCCCCCATGGCCAAGTGACCCACAAGCAAATTGGAAGCCCACGGCCTTGTAACCCATCCTAGAGCCCATGGTGTTTTGGGCTCATTTACCATTTTTTCTCCTCTAGCGGCCAAACGCACCCTAACCCATGGCCTCGCAAGAGGCCCATATCTATCCGGCCCATTAGCCCGCTTATCCTTGAGCCCATGCCCATACCCATTGACACATGGTCACAAGGCCCACGGGCCAATTATCCTTGTAATGACCCAATCAAAGCAAGTGGCCAACATAAACCCATGGGCTCTCACAAGCCCATATTCAAGCCAATGGGAGAAGTGGTCAACTTTGACCACTTCTCATCAATCCCCAACTTCATTCCCACGTTTCTCTCTCCCACAACAAATTACTCCTATAAAAGAGAGAGAAACCTTGGGTTTCTTTGGTTCCCTCCCCCTCTAAAATTCTTCTCTTGATCCCCTCTCTTCTCTCGATCTTGATTGCTCCTCCCTTGGGAGCACCTAAGCAATTGCAGCTACACCTCTTTGCTGCCTCCACCTCCATTCCTCTTCACCATTAATTCTGGCAAGAAGCTCGCCGGAATTGCTAGACGCACCTTCTCCTTCCCTTTATCCTTCTTCTCCATCTCTCCGCCAGCTAACCACCTCTTTGCAAGCCACAAACCTGCTGCCTCTTGCAGGTCTCCATCAATTTGGAGTGCGCCTCCAGCCACCTTGTTCCAACCTGCAACCGGGTTGTCTTCTCCATCAACTAGGCAGCCATTAACACCGGCAAAGGCCCCCTGCAACCTCAAGGGCCAGATCAGCACCAAGGAGTGCATCTCCTCCCTTGTAGGGCGTCTCCTTCTTCCATAAGCTTGGATCTCATCCGGGCGTCTACATCTCCTCCATCAATACCACCTCATAATCCCTCTCACCGGCCAGCAACGATCAGTCACGGTTTCCACGGATTACCACAGTCCAAAAACGGACCGGTTTTCAATCACCCATCACCGGCTAAAACCATTAATTGACCTCCTACTCCTTTGGCCTGTTCACCCCCTCCTTTCCATCCACGTTTCTCTTACCTTGGACCGGACTTCATCAGATCTGAAAGTGCATTGGGCTTGCACAATGTCTTCTCCACACAAGCATGCAAAGCCGGTGAACCTCCTCCCTGTGCTCATCTTCTTTTCGCCCTCCACAACAGCAAGCCTCCCTAACAGCACACCTGTGCGCCACCTGCAACACCCATTGGACCAGCATCACATATCACCACTGTTGCTGACTTCTTCTCCAAAGAAGACGGCAACACAGCCATTGCATCCACCACCAACGGTGCTGCTTCTCCTTGCAGGTCCTCCACAACAAACCAACCAACCTACAACTCTTCCATCTCCATCTTCTCCACGTCACCAGCCACCCTCTTCGCCTTCTCATGCTAACTCCACCGTCCTTCTCCCACAAATCTCATCTCCATTAAATCCGGCAACACCATTACCGGTAAGAAGTTCCTCCACCATTAGCTGGAACAGCCTGCTACACTTCATCTTTTTGGGCTTCTCCTTGCAGCCCTGATTTGCAGGTGGTTGAACCACAACTCCTTTATGCAACACGGTGCTCCTCACCGTGAAGCACCACTCCATTGTTGCTCTGCAACTCCGGTCTTCTTCAACACCTCTCCTCCATCGTTTCTCCACTTGCAAGCCGTCCTCTATCCCTTCATCACATCATGGGCAACAACCTTTGGCCTGTACACCTCCATCAAAATCGAACACCTTCTCCAAAATGGTGTACCGGAAGCCACCAGCAATGCCTCAGATTCCACCTTGACCTTTAACACCAGCAGCACCATCAATGTGAATCTAACTCAACACGTGCTCCTCCATGCTGGTGCACCCTTTCCCTTACGTTGCTGGCATCCTCTTCTACCACTTCTTCCCACGGCCTGTGTGCACACGGACAGAAACTCCAGCAAGGTTGACCACCATGTTCCTCCTCTCTTCAATCTCTGACCGTTGCTGCACCCAACAATTCTGGAAAGGAACATCACCTCCTGTTGTGCACTCTTTCCTTGGACGTTTGCAACTCCCGGATTCTCTTGGACGAACCTCTTATCATGGCTGATACATCTCCGGCCACACCATTCCTCATGGTGCACCCGCATGTGCACAACATGCATCCACATGGCCCATTCCATGCACTAGCAGCCACCCACAGCCTGCTATCCACTTCCGTGCACTTTCTCATGCAAGAACACTTCATGGCCGACCCACATGGGCCATTACCATAGACACATTTGGCCAAATCGGACCACTCCTCGGGCTCCTCTTCGCATGCATGGCCGTACTCTTCTCTAGTGCGACACCATGGCCGACCTCATGCCTCTTCTCGATCCCATCCTTTTCTCCGGTAAGTTTACAAGGTAACACTTTCTCTCTCTAAACTTTTATCTTGCTTACTTTCTCTCTCTAGAATTAGGTTTCTCTCTCTAGACTTAGTTCTTCCTTCCTCACTTTCTCTCTCTAGATCTCCTCTCTAAATAACATGGAAGGGACGTGACATCCCTAATTCCATGTTCTCTCACTTTCTCTCTCTAGGATTTCTCTTCTCTCTCTACATTGCACTTTCTCTCTCTAGAAGACATGGAAGGGACGTGACATCCCTAATCCCATGTTCTCTCTCTAGAGTGAGATTTCTCTCTCTAAGTCTATTTTCTCTCTCTAGATCCTCTCACTATTTTCTCAGGCCGATCGCCTATTCACTTGGCCGACTCCTTTCGGCGAGAGAAAAGGTGAGCTTTTTAGGGCACATTATAGTACATTAGCCAATTCACATCTACCTTGTCGGCCGGTAAGAGTCGATGTGGATTCCTCGATTGAGTAGCATTCCATGAAATTTGGACGGTCCTCTTCTTGATCGGTAGCGCCCTTAGCTCCAAAGGTCATGGGATGCCTCTCTGTCAAAACCCTTCTCCACGATTGAAGCATTCATCGAAGTCTTGGACGATCCTGTTCTTGATCGGTAGCGCCCTTAGCTCTCAGATTTCAATGGACGTTTCTTTCCCTTACCTCTTCATCTCTCATCCCTTTACATGCTTTCTTACATGCTTTCTTTATTTTTGTTATTTTGATTTATGTACGTACTCTTTGATGATTAATGAAGTTGTTTTTGATATCTTGGTGTTCTGAATCTCAAATGAATGTTGTTTTTAAATCGACTCGCCCTTCTCATCTATTCCATCATTCTCATTTCTCTCTGTATATTATTTGTCAGTTTTAATTCCTTATTGTGCTAACTCACACC
The DNA here is from genome assembly GCA_035048495.1 of Euptelea pleiosperma. Lineage (NCBI taxonomy): Eukaryota > Viridiplantae > Streptophyta > Magnoliopsida > Ranunculales > Eupteleaceae > Euptelea > Euptelea pleiosperma. The sequence continues at coordinate 2,427,312 of CM068549.1, read as the reverse complement.
GAGTGCGGATCGACATCCGACACGTACTGCTTTACAAGTTACATTTTACAGATAATCGGATTTTACAAATATTGTTGAAGTTAGGGTTTCCGAATTGACGACACGGAAAAATCCTTCTTTTAGAGATCAAGAAGAAAAGGGCGTTCCCCTTTGCTGTTAGAAAAGGGGCGGCAAGGGCAGGCGTGCAGATCAGTGGTGATGCTCCGGGCGGTGGTGAAGATGGAGATGGCCGAAGAAGACGATAACAGCCTGCAAGTTGCAGGCCGTGATGTGGTGGCTGGAGTGTGATGGTGCTGTTGTGGAGGATTCAAGCCGTTAACTTGAAGGATTCAAGCCGTTAGCTTAGAGGATTCAAGCCGTTAGCTTGCTGGTTCTCGAGTGGTGACCGGAGTTGCAGTTCCGGCGATCTGTAGGTGGGGGCAGCAAGCGTTGCAAGTTGCAGGCGCTGGTTCGCCCTTGTGCCTGCAAGAAGAAAACGAAGAAGAAGACGAGAAGGAGAAGAAGAGAAGGGGATAAGATGGTGGGGTCGTGCAGGTGATGGCTGGAGTTGCAACCTGCAACTCCGGCGAGAACGTTAGGAAGAAGATGAAGAAGATGAAAAAGAAGAAGAAGAAAGGAGGAGGAAGATGGGGCCAAAAACGAGGGGAAGAGTAAAGGGGAAGGATTGGAAGAGATTGGAGGGGGATTAGGGTTCGAACGAACCCTTCTCCCTCCTCTTATAAAGCTCCCTATTTCCATTAATGGAAAAGGGTATTTTTGAAATAAAAAAAATAATTTTTTTTTTTTTTTAAGTAAAAATCTACTTTTCTATGGGGAATCTCCCCAATTAGTGGACCCCCCATTTTTTTGAAATTTAATTAAAATTCTTTGGAAATTCACGGGGTCCACTAACTGGTCGGACAGCGGGTCGATGATGATGGGCCCGGCTACTGGCCCACATGGATTTGTGATGTCCATTGTCTCACAAGATGATGTGACAGACGGTCTGATGGCGATCGGATGGATGGTGACTTGATTGGGACTCAGATTGGTGGATCGACGGATCTAGAGAGATCCAACGGTCCGATTGAAGATCCAACGGTCAGAAAGTTAAGGGAGATGAGATAGAGCTGATGGGCAGGAGTTCTGGGGTTAGGTCAGTAGATTCGAGGACCGAGAGATGAAGAGAGAGAGAGAATAAGGAGAGATGAGAGAGAAAGTATCAGAAAATAGAGAGAAAAGCACTGGCGGAGGGTCTGGAACCCTGGTCTTCACTGTGACCATCCTCACGCTTCTCCAGTAGAGTCGACTATCATTCTTTGCTGACTCATGTGGCTTTAAACGCTTTGGTCCGTCTCTTGGTCATTGGTTCTCCTACTCTCTTCGTTCTTTGGGCCGACTTTTTGGTCCTCTTATTCAGCCCATATTTGGCCCATATCTTCTAGTCATAGCATGTGGGCTCTTTAAGCTTTGATAATGGGCTTTCCTGATCGATGTGGGCTTGCAAGTCTAGAGAATTGTCCCATCGGGGTTTCCTGCGACAGAAGAAGCGCGTAATGAGACTCTATCAGAATGACTTCATGTCTAGACTTTCGAAAATGTGTTTAATGCATGCAAATATACCATTTCGTCCAGAAAAGTGTGTTCTACGCAACAAAAGAGACTCTTACGTAGAAAAGTAGATAAATAGAGTATTTTAACGTGGGAGAATGCAATAACGCTAAAAGGATAATTGCTTAAAATAAGCACTTTTGAGAGAATATCACCGATGCACTCTAGGCCCACGATTTTTAGCGTTCCCATTGGCCAACCACTGGCCGACTCGTGGCGTCATCTCTCGGCCTAGTAATCAATCAGCCTTATGGCCAAACGGCCCATAAACCTCGAGCCCAAGCCCGCAAGTTCAAATATACAAATAAAAAATAAAATAAAAAAAAAATAATAAAAAAAAAAAATATTTTTAGAAACCGTGAGTTTCCAAGTTGAGAAACCCACGGTTTCTCCTTGAGAAGAAGGGTTGAAAACCCTTAGACCTCTCTCCTTATGCTCTCTCCCTCTTTCCCTCTTCTCTCTTCCTTCCTTCCACTTCTTCTTCTCTTCCGGCGAGTTGGGCGCCCTCTTCCTCTCTTCTATTTCTTCTTCTTCTTCTTCTTTTTCTTCTTCTTCTTCTTCTTCTTCTTCTTCTTCTTCTTCTTCTTTCTTCTTTCTTCTTTCTTCTTCCTCTTTCTTCTGTCTTCTATCTCCATCTCGCCAGCAGCTCCGGCAAGCAACCACCTCGCTGGCCGGACTGGTTCACCCCCTCCTCCGGCGGACTTCTTCTTCTTCTTCTTGAAGAGGAGCCACTGGACCGCTGCCATCACCTGCTCCATTCTCCATGCCGAAACAAACCCAAACTGGTTCGTAATGGTCACCTGTTGCTGGCCAAACCAGTAACATCTACCACCTGTTGCTCCTCCACCTACATGAACTGAACTACCGACCGAACCAGCCTTGAACCACCACCAATCAAGCTTCAACGGCACCTACACAACTGGTGAGTTCTTCTCGTTCTTCTTCTTCTTCTCCTCTTCTTCCTTCTCATCTTCTTCATTTTCTTTTTTACCGGAGTTGAAGCCTGCAACTCCGGCCGGCAGCAATAACACCACAACAACGCCCAGCTCCGTTGTGCACTCCACCGCCCCCATCTCCCATCTCTCCCATTCCATCCATGACAAAACCCAAAACCGCCATTCTTTATCTCCTCCTCCTCATTCCACCCAGCCATCATCAACCCCATACACATCCCTTCTCCTTCTTTCCCACTCTCTTCACCGTTTTATCAAAAGAAAAACAAAAAAAACAAAAAAAAAAAAGAAAAGAAAAGGAAGAAGAAGAAAGAAGGAGTGAGGAGCAAGCCGTCAGCCACCTCCATCTTCAATACCGCCTGCGCCTCCTCTCCCTCTTGCCGCTGCAAGTGTATCACGGCTTCAACTTCAATCTCCACGTGGTCTGCCCCCCTCCACAACCGCCTGCAACTTCCAGCCATATCTGAGTTTCCGCCATCACCAGATCTAAAATGTCACCCCTTGCTGCCTCCACACCTAGGATATCACACTCTAGGAGGTAGCAATCTCCCCTTCTCTCACCTACTGGTTTGGCAAACCTCCTTCCAATAGCTTCTCCCTTTACCGAATCTGATTTTAACACCTCTCCAACTTGCTATCACCAGGCGTCTTCCACTTCTTCTCAAAGATTAACCAGCAAGATCTACCATCTCCAGTCGGTTACATGGCCTGCAAACGAGCACCGCCATCCATTATAGCTCCAACGGTATACCTGCAACTCAGGCTTCTTCAACCATCAACCATCGCCCTTTAAAAATGTTCCCCACGGTTTGATCTTGCTGCTTTCTCCCTCCTCTTTTCTATTTTTACCTTCTATAATTCTCTCTCTAGCTTTATCTCTCATCATTCTCTCTCTCCCTCTCTAGTTTGAGAACTTATCCTCCTCTCTTCTTGTTTTAGGTAGTTTTCTTTTTACTTGTTTTATTATGCAATTTCTCTTGATGTAAAAACTTGTTTTGAATTAATAAAATAGTTTTTAATTTCTCTCTATACATCTAAAGTTTCTCTCTCTACGACTCTCTTTATTAGCTTTCTAGGTTTACTTTTCTTATTTGTGTGTTTTGATTCTAATTTTGTAGTGATTGTTTTGATTATCAAATGAATGTTGGTTTGGCAGGGTGTACTTTTATCTTCTTATAGGTTGTGGAAATTTCTCTCTAAAAATCATAACTCGTGTTTTAAAATCAATGTCACCATTCTCATCCCTCCATCAATTTTTATAATATTTTCCATCATTTCATGTTCGTTATTGCGCTAATCTGACTAATCCCGAGTGCGGATCGACATCCGACACGAATCCCTATGCTAGAATCTCTGAATTTTGCAAGAAATCTCGGATAAACTACAAATGTGTTGAAGTTAGGGTTTCCGTAATCAACGACGCGGAAAAATCCTAGTTTCAGCTGCCCCCTCCACTTTTTTACCCTAATTCCATACTCTCCACCTCCCAAAAATCTTCTCCTTCCCATTTTTCTCATAAGCCATCCACATCTCTTGCGCCATCTCTCACAGCCGTTTTTCACCCCTGCACAACCACCGGCCTGCCACCATTGAAGCCAGCAGCAAAGCCCAAGCCGTCATCTTCAAACTCCACCACGTCCTTCAACCAACACAATGGTCAACAAGAAAAGCTTCCATCTCGCCTTCACTAGCCCCTCTAGCCACCGTTTCCACTATCTCTTAGCCCTAGCCGCTTCACTTGATTGAAGGAGGAAGAACCAGTCACCATTGCAATCGATCCTCCAATAAAGGTGAGATCCTTCACCTTTTCTCTACAAATCTTCTTAGTTTTAACTATTTTCTTTCACTAGCTTCTCTCTCAAGATTAGTACACCCCTCTAAAATCTCTTTCTCTCTCTCAATGCTTTTTAGTTAAACTAGTTAATTTTTGCATTAAATTAGTGAATGTATTACATTTGATTTAACAAAGTTGATTTGTTTGTATTCATTTCTTGGAATTATTTTAATGAGTTCTTATCCGTTATTTTATTAGTTTTAATAAGTCTCTATAAAATTGAAAAAGAACATTTAAAAAAAAAAAAAAAAAAAAAGACAAAAAAAAGAAAGAGTCATTTTATGTTCTTTACTGCACATTCCCTAATCCCGAGTGCGGATCGACATCCGACACGAATCCCTATGCTAGAATCTTTGAATTTTGCAAGAAATCTCGGATAAATTACAAATCTTGTTGATTCTAGGGTTTTCGTAACCAACGACGCGGGAAATTCCTACTTTCAAATGGCGTCGTTGCCGCTCGGGTGTCCGGGAGTGCGAAAAATGACGTAAAGACGAAATTGGAAAGTTGCTGAAGCGGAAAGCTGCTCAATTTGGACAGCCCGACCTTTTCGGAAAACTTTCTATTTTTTGTTTTTAGTGATTTTTTAGTATTTTTTTTAATTACTATTTTTAATGCCTCGGAAGGCCGAGTGCAAAGTTGTAATAATTTAAAAATTTTATTGCTTTCCATATAAATTGCTAGATCTTGTTCTAGGGTTTTTTAGAAACCCTAGATTAAGTGAAAAATACTAAAAAAATCAAAATTCAAAAAAATTAGGGTTTTATATTCTGCAGATTTTTAGAAATCATCAATCAAGGATTTGCGATTTTTGGAAAGATTCCAAAATCTTGAAACTCTGCTTAATTAGGGTTTCCTCTCTTAGAAGTTTCCTCTTAAAAAGAATTTCTATCTTTAAAAATCTTCCGAATTTGGAAAAGTCTGCAAAAGGAAACACCCCAAATCTAGCAGAATTTCAATTTTGGAAAATTTCCCAAAATTGTAAGGGATCTCGCAATCAAATCTTTCTTAGACGATCTCCACAATTCGGGAAACTTTCCAATCTAGGTCTTTTCCAATCTGGGAATTCCTAAATTTTACCCCATCTCGAATTTGGAAATTAATTCAAAAACTTGCCTAAATCCAATACGTGCTTTGTGAACCCTAAAAAAGGCAAGGATCTTCCAACTAGAATCCCGACTACCTAGACTGTGCGATCTAACTTTTCTGCAGGAACACGATCCAGTGCGGGTAGGGAGCGAAAGCTCAAAGAGGTGGAGTCAGGCCCAAGCCCATTAGGATACCCCTCTCTAACCCACGGAGGTGACCCCGTGGCATGGCCTACGGGAGGTAAGTCTCTATCCTCGCCTTGAGTGCGATACAGTGTTATTGAGTGCATCATTGCCGCCTGTCTCATACATATTATTCGACTTGCATGGCGTGGCAGTTAATCAATCAACTCTAAGCGAGCAAACGCAGCTCCAAAATTGAAACTGGTGGGATTTCATCACCCACCTCATCACTCCAGCTGAAATTGATCCCCAGGATCCATCTATAATAAAAAGAATCAAGAAGTAGAGCCAATTAGCCCGGTGTTCGAGGAAAAATCCACACAAAGCGAACCCGCTTAACATCCAATCGAAATAAAACCACGAGCGCGGGTCCCTGTTGTCTAACACACCCATAAGTCCCTGCTACTCAAGTACACTGAGCTCGACGTGGCATCTTGAACTATTCGGCGGTTAGTTGCATGTGGACTAGGAACACGCATCAACCCTAGCTTAACCCGAGGGAACACTCTTCTTATCCACTTGACCAATCCGGTTAGTCTGGGACATACTTAAGTCAGCCATTGTGCCGCACGTCTGTCTAGTCTTCGGATTGCCTTGTTGTTAACTAGTGTTAGTACTAAAGGATTCGCTCTGAAGAGTGTAGCTGATATTCGCTTAAAAATGCATATTTTCCACTATTATCTTCTAAGCGTTTTCACACTCTCCTACGTTAAAATGCTCTATTTATCTACTTTTCTACGTAGGAGTCTCTTTTGTTGCGTAGAACACACTTTTCTGGACGAAATGGTATATTTGCATGCATTAAACACATTTTCGAAAGTCTAAACATGAAGTCATTCTGATAGAGTCTTATTACGCGCTTCTTCTGTCGTAGGAAACCCCGATGGGACAATTCTTGAGACATGCTAGCCCACATCGATCAGGAAAGCCCATTATCAAAGCTTAAAGAGTCCACATGCTATGACTAGAAGATATGGGCCAAATATGGGCTGAATAAGAGGACCGAAAAGTCGGCCCAAAGAACGAAGAGAGCAGGAGAGCCAATGACCAAGAGATGGACCAAAGCGTTTAAAGCCACATGAGTCAGCAAGGAAGGATAGTCTACTCTACTGGAGAAGCGTGAGGATGGTCACAGTGAAGACCAGGGTTCCAGACCCTCTGCCAATACTTTTATCTCCATTTTCTGATATTTTCTCTCTCATCTCTCCTTATTCTCTCTCTCTTCATCTCTCGATCCTCAAATCTACTGACCTAACCCCAGAACTCCTACCCATTGGCTCTGTCTCATCTACCTTAGCTTTCTGACCGTTGGATCTTCAATCGGACCGTTGGATCTTCCACCGGACCGTTGGATCTCTCTAGATCCGTCGATCTACCAATCTGGGTCCCAATCAAGTCGACATCCATCCGATCGCCATCAGATTGTCTGTCATATCATCTTGTGAGACGATGGACATCATCAATCCATGTGGGCCAGTAGCCGGGCCCATCATTATCGACCCGCTGTCCGACCATTTAGTGGACCCCGTGAATTTCAAAATAATTTCAATTAAATTTTAAAAAATGGGGGGTCCACTAGATGGGGAAATTCCCCAAAGAAAAGTAGAGTTTTACTTAAAAAAACAAAAAAATAAAAAAATAAAATATTTTTTTTTCTTCTTATTTTTATTTTTGAAAAATACCCTATTTCCATTAAAGGAAATAGGGAGCTTTAAAAGGAGAAGGAGAGGGGTTCGTTCAAACCCTAATCCCCCTCTAATCCCTTCCATCCTCTCCCCCAACTCTCTTGCCCCTTCTTCCCCTCTGTTTTTGGCCGTTTTCCCTCCTCTTCTTCACCTTCTTCTTCATCTTCTCCGTTCTTGTTTTTCGCCGGAGTTGCAGAACTCTGGCCATCTGCAACTCCATTTTTATCCCCCTTAGCTCCATCTCCTAGCCTCCTTCTTCCTCCTCTCGTCTGCGCTCCCTGCTGCTGCGTGAAGCATGGCCGCATCCCTCTTCTCTTGACGCTGCAACAACGCCTCCACAACCGCTGCAACTCCGCCTGGCACCGCCCCTTGCCGCTACACCGCTGCTCCCTGTTCCTCCGCCAGCCACTTGCTCTGCCTCTGCCATCACCACCAGGCCGTCACTTCCTTCTTTGGACGGCTTCATCTCCTCCACGATATCATCTCTCATTGCCGCTGCAAATCCACCACGCACCAGCAACTCTTGATCTCTCCATTGCTTCTTCTCTCTCGACTTCTACAAAGCTACCATCACCAGTTCGGGTTCCACCATATAAGCCATTCATCCACCTCTTCACCAGCAAGAACTACTTGCTGTACCTGACCTGTGGTGCTCTAAATACCACAACCTGCAACTCCGGTCGGAAACACTTCCCCCATCTCTGTTCACCACTTGTGCACCGCTCTTCTCCCTGGATAGACCAGCAAACCACAACCTTGGTCATGCACTCTTTCGTTGCTGGACACACCATACCAGCAACTCTCACCGGCGCTTACCTCCTTGCAAAGTCACCACCGTCCCTAGTTCACCATCATGCAACATCACCTTCTTCAATGGTGTTGTTTCTCCTTCACCTAACAGAAAAATTCCATGGCTAGCAAGCACGGTGTGGTCGGGCCCACCATCATGGCCGAGCTCCCCCTTCAATGGTCCATCTCCGATCCTTCTCCCAATGGTAAGTGGTAAGCATTTTTTCTCTCTACTTTTCTCACTTTCTTTCTCTAGATATCCCTTTCTCTCTCTAGGGTTCTATATCTATCACTTTCTTTCTCTTGTTTCTCACTCTAAAAACCCTTATTCTCTATCATTCTCTCTCTAAGGTTTCTCTACTTCTATCTTTCTCTCTCTAAAAATCTCTCTTTAGTTAGTTTTTTTTATGCTTTTTAGTATATAGTTTCTCGTTCAATCAATGTAAGCACATTTATTTATTTCAATCAATAACATGATTTCCTTTAAATGCAGTGTCTTCTTGTTGATTATTTCCTATGCTTTCAGTAGTTGATAATTTCTCTCTCTAAAAATAAAAAATAATGTTTCAAAATCCAATTTCATCTCTCTCATCTCTCCATGAATTTTTGGCAATTTTTTAATTATAATTGTTCTTTGATTTGTATGAGCTAACCCCGAGTGCGGATCGACATCCGACACGAGCCACTATGCAAAATAGACTATTTTACAGGTTAAAAGTCTCAGATAATTAAAAATGTGTTGAAATTAGGGTTTCCGATTCAATGACACGGAAAAACCCTAGTTTCAAATGGCGCCGCTACCGCTCGGGTGTTCGGGAGTGCGAAAAAAGACGTTGCTGAAGCGAAAAGCTGCTCAATTTGGACAGCCTAACCTTTTTGGGAAACTTTTTATTTTTGGTTTTTAGTGATTTTTAGCAGTTTTTAAATTACTATTTTAATGCCTCGGAAGGCCGAGTGCAAAGTTGTAATAATTTAGGAATTTTACTGCTTTCCAAATAACTGCTAGATCTTGTTCTAGGGTTTTTTAGAAACCCTAGATTAAGTGGAAATTACCAAAAAAAAAATTCAAAATTCAAAATTCAAAAAAAATTAGGGTTTTATATTCTGCAGATTTTTAAAAATTACCAATCAAGGATTTGCGATTTTTAGAAAGATTCTAAAATCTTGAAACTCTGCTTAATTAGGGTTTCCCCTCTTAGAAGTTTCCTCTTTAGAAGAATTTCTATCTTTAGAAATCTTCCGAAATTTGGAAAAGTCTGCAAAAGGAAACACCCCAAATCTAGCAGAATTTCAATTTTGAGAAATTTTCCAAAATTGTAAGGGATTTTGCAATCAAATCTTTCTTGGAAGATCTCCACAGTTCGGGAAACTTTCCAATCTAGGTATTTTCCAATCTAGGAATTCCTAAATTTTAACCCATCTCGAATTTGGAAACTAATTCAAAAACTTGCCTAAATCCAGTGCTTGTTCAGTGAACCCTAAAAAGGCAAGGATCTTCTAAATAGAATTCCAACTACCTAGACCGTGCGATCTAACTGTTTCTGCAGGAACACGATCCAGTGTGGGTAGGGAGCGAAAGCTCAAAGAGGTGGAGTCGGGCCCAAGCCCATTAGGATACCCCTCCCTAACCCACGGAGGCGACCCCGTGGCGTGGCCCACGGGAGGTAAGTCTCTATCCTCGCCTTTAGTGCGATACAGAGTAATTTGGGTGAATCATTGCCGCATGTCTATTTGTTTTCTAGCAACAACTTATTCGACTTGCGTGGCGTGGCCGTTAATCAATCAACTCTAAGAGAGCAGACCCAGCTCCAAATTGAAACTGGTGGGATTTCATCACCCACCTCATCATTCTATCTGATTTGATCCCAAGGCTCCATTTAATTAAAAAGAATCAAGAAGAAGAGCCAATTAGCCCGGTGTTCGAGGAAAAATCCACACAAAGCAAACCCGCTTAACATCTAATCGAAATAAGCCCACGAGCGCAGGTCCCTGTTGTCTAACACACCCATAAGTCCCTGCTACTCAAGTACATTGAGCTCGACATGGCATCTTGGACTATTCGGCGTTTAGTTGCATGTGGACTAGGAACACGCATCAACCCCAGCTTAACCCGAGGGAACACTCTTCTTATCCACTTGACCAATCCGATTAGTCCGGGACGTACTTAAGTCAGCCATTGTGCCGCACGTCTGTCTAGGCTTCGGATTGCCTTGTTGTTAACTAGAGTTAGTACTAAAGGATTCGCTCTGAAGAGTGTAGCCTGATGAGAACCTCTGAGTGCAAAACAGTTAGTCCGGCGGTTAAAAGATAAACCAGTGGTCCGCCCACTGTCATAACCTACTCTAGCCCCAAAACTAACAAAGATAATTCCTAAAATATATCCTGATTGCTTACAATAGGATTATCTGTGCTTGGTGTGCATCATTTAGGATAGTGTTCCACTCTGGCAACTTTTTGCTAAGTATAGAGCTTGCCTCATCAGTGTATGCCCGTTTGGACTCGTCCGAACAAGCGCTTGATTCGATCTGAGAATCACGTACCTACAGTGGATCCTCTACTGAATTTTTTCCCATCTCTTTCCCCACCCGCCTCCCCCAGTACTACTACCTTTGTAGTCATGGCAGTCGAACGACCTCTTATCGAGACGTTCGCCCCTATCTCGGCCAATTCGCCCAATTGCGTTGTTCTCCCACCAACTACGGCGGTATAGTTTGAGATCAGGCCGCAGACGATCCAAATACTGCCAACCTTTCGTGGTCTCCCAAGAGAAGACCCATATTCCCATATTAGGGAATTCCAACATGTCATCCTACTTTTCAAGAATCAGAACCTCGATGATGATAATGTACGTCTGCGAGTTTTCCCATTCTCGCTCAAAGACCGAGCCTCAGATTGGCTCTACTCCTTACCCGCTGATTCAATCAGCAGTTGGAAAGAGTTGGTGGGCAAATTCATGTCTAAATTCTACCCATGACTCAGACCAACCAAATGAAGCAACTCATCCAGGACTTTCGACAGAAGTCCGATGAGAAATTTTTTGAAGCGTGGGATAGATTCCAAGACTACCTAACTAAATGTCCCCACCATAGCATTGACAAGGGCAATCTTGTCCACGTCTTCTATAAGGGACTTACTAATGAGTCCCGGACCATGGTAGAGTCAATGTGCCAAGGAAAATTCCTGCACCAAACTCCGACCAATGCATACAAATTCTTGGAAGAGTTAGGAGAAAACTCTCAACATTGGACGACTGACTTAGAGTTCAGTCGAACCACTTCGGTCCAAAGGACAACCAAGGGACATGATGCTACAGCTGATACTGAGCTTCGATCTGTCATTCAAGAGTTGAGCAAGTCAGTCTCGGCACTGGCTGTGTCAGTACAAAAGCCTACTCAACAATCTACCCCAGTCATGCATGTGGGACACGAGAGCCCTATGGAATCCTGCACCCTTTGTCTGCAACCCTCCCATAATACTGAGCATTGTCCTTTGAATGAAGGATGGTCTAATCCTCTTCAAGAAGAAGTTTGTGCCTTCAGCACATACAAACCACCCACTCAGAACTCGTATAGTCAATCTTATCATCCTGACACGAGAAATCACCCTAACTTCTCTTGGAGGCCTCAGTCTACTCAACCGCCAGCTCAACCTCCACGTCAACCTCAGGGCATGTATCCTCTTGGGTTCAATCAACCCAATAGGCAATTCAATCAGGGTCAGTACTAGCAGAGTCAGTACCCATCTACTCAAAACCAGCAGTTCCAATAGGGTCAATACTCTGGACAATCGAGCACATTTCAGAATCAGCAAAGAGCCCCACAGACCTTTCAGAATCAACCGATTGTCCCAACTAATTCTCCAGCTTATAACTATAATGCCCCGATGAGCTCGAGTCGCGAATTGGTGCCTCAGCTCCCATTAGCTGCCCCCAACAGTTGGTCCCTGTGGGTGCCGTATTTTCCAGCAAGTCAAATATGGACACGTGTTTCTGGCTTAGCATGTGCGGTTTCAGATAAACGACGCGTGTTAGTAGACAGCATGCGAGAATAAATGCGCCGGAGTCATCATCAGGAGCTATTAAAACTGCCCATCGTGTCACATACCTTCCATTAATTGGAAATGCCATGTGTCATGATGGAATAATCGACACATAGAGGTGAGGCTAACAGAATGCATTAACGTCTCAGCTTTTAATATGTCGGGAAGCATTCAATCTTGCCCGGCATAGTTATTATTGACAATTCGCTTGCCGGGATCTACTTCAATATCATCCCGACAAGGTCAACCTACTTACATGCCGGGATCTATTTCGATATCATCCCGGCAAGGTTCTATGATTTGTTGGTTGACTGTTCCCCGACAAGGTCACCAGACTTACTTGACGGGATCTTTACAATCTTATCCCGGCAAGATCAACAGACTGGCTTTACAGGATCTTTACAATCTTATTCCGGCAAGATCAACAGACTGGCTTTACGGGATCTTTACAATCTCATCCTGCCAAGGTATACTGGCTTGACGGGATCTTTACAATCTTCTCCCGGCAAGATATACTGGCTAGACGGGATCTTTACAATATTATCCCGGCAAGGTCACCAGACTTACTTGACGGGATCTTTTACAATCTCATCCCAACACGACCAACAGGCTTGACGGGATCATTTACAATATTATCCCTACAAGGTCACTAGACTTACTTGACGGGATCTATTTCAATCCCATCCCGGCAAAGCCAGATAAGGTCAAATAACTTACGTGGCAGAATCTCTTACGTACGAGGTAAGTATTCTGAACATAATCGATTCCTTAACTAATGAATAATGGCCACGTGGCAGCTAGTTGAACTATCACAAATTCAACATTCCCTTATCCGACTACCTGACACGAAGGATGCCAACTCAGTGTCACTTCAGTTATATCAGGTATGATCGATTCAAGGGAGTCAAGATATAACCATAAGATTCTGTTTTATAACAGAATCCATCTGAGTCATCGTTGACTGATAACGACTAGACACGTGGAAGGTGAGTCACGCCAGTTCTAAGGGTATAAATATGAGACCCTCAGGACTGAGAAGAGGATCTTGCTCTCCAGATCCAGATAGCCTAAACTCTGAAACCTTTTTACTATTTTCTTGAAACCTGTTACATTTCCTAAGCTAACTTGAGCGTCGGAGCCTTGTCAACAGGTACAACCAAATCTCATCTGGAGATCATCCTATCCTTCGTAGAGGAGAAAGCAGTTTCGTCCTGGAGCCTCAGAATCGTCCGATCATCACCAAGATCTGAATCGTCTGACCTCGAAGATTGTGTGGGTTAGATCAGATATTTTTCCCCCACATCTTTTGGCGCTGTCTGGGGGATACGACTAGAAGTTTTCTGTTTTAAGAGATATTCGATTCGAGCAATGGTGGATACCAGACGCACAGGTCTCAGGAGTGGGAGAGAGAAGAATCCTCCTAGCGATCTCAGAGATGCTATCACAGAGGGCAGAAAAGCAAGAGAATTGGACAATCAGCAGAAGATGATTGCCCAATTGCGCGAAGAGAATGAGGAGTTGAAATAGCGGATGACAGCGGAACGAACCGGTGGCTATATATCTGGTACAGCCAGACATAGTCATCATCAGAAGAGTCATTTCCATTCAGACAGATCGAATTTAGAGGAATCTGTTTTGCAGAATCCACGTAGTAGACATGGGGATTCCCAGATTCCACTTCCAGAGAAACGTCATAAAGCCGAGTCTTCCTGTCAACGAAGCTCGGATCATATTCAGCCAGAAACCAGGAAGCAGATTGCTGATCTGGTAGCTGAGATGATGGGAAAGAAAGAAACATTGGCTGATAAAATGACTGCCATGGCAACGAGAGTTCCCAGAGATTCTCCTTTTACAGAAGAAATACAGGGGTACCGTGCCCCAAAATCTTTCTCTTATCCCAAATTTTTGATATTCACAGGAGATACAGATCCTGTGAATCATGTGCTTCGCTTTAGAAAAGCGATGACGATGTGGGAGTTTCAAGACGAACTCCTTTGCAGGATGTTCCCTTCCACTTTGAGCGATGATGCGTTGATCTGGTTTAACCAGATAGCCCCCCGAACCATTTCTGATTTCACCAAGTTAAGTACTCTCTTCATCACTCGATATTCTTGCAACAGATTACATAAGAATGATGCCGACGTATTATTCAATGTACATTGTGATCAGAAAGAAACCTTGCGAGATTTTACAAAGAGATTCCGTACCCTCATGACCACAGTGGAAGACTGTGATGATAAGCATGCCGTTATAGCCTTTCGCAAGGCATTATCCACAAGTTCTGGTCTATACATGTCTTTAACGAAGAATAGGCCGGTGAGTATGGAAGCCCTATTTCTTCGAGTTGAAAAATATTCTAAACTTGAGGATGACACACTCCAACGAGGCCAAGGAGTGGCTATATCTGTGAATGAGGTGAAGAAGGCCCCGGCGTCCAGCAAAATTTCGAAGGGAAAGCAGAAGGCTGCAACTGAGATTATTACGACGGCAGAGATTCCCGAGAAGAAACCAGAGAAGTCGGGAAGCACTGGGCAGTATCCCCGCCGAGAGAGGAGGGTTTTTACATCATTAAACAAGACCCATAGTCAGATATTTGATCTGATTAAAAACAAAAAATATCTTCAATATCCCAGACCAATGAGGCCGGACTTGAAGGGAGATAGAGATATGAGACAATTTTGTGCCTTCCACCAAGAAGCAGGGCACATAACTGATAAATGCTGGGCACTGAGACATAAGGTTGAGGACCTAATTAACCAAGGCTTTTTGCAACAGTTCATTGCCAGCACGACTGGGGCAGTAGCTGGAGCTGAGGTTCTCAAGAAAGATAAGAACCCCGTTAAATAGCAAGAACGTGGGTTGGTAATTGACGTCATACACGGGGGAGGACGGCAACTATCCCGAGGAGAGATAGAGAGGGTGGACAGGATTAAAATCAGGAAGGTCGAACACCTGAGTGAGATCTTGCACCTATCCACGGGACCTAGAATAACAGATCTCGTGGAAATGATGGAAAGCACTGATGCAGCCATTTTCTTCTCCGATAGAGATCTCGTGGGAGTAGATCATCCACATTCGGATGCGTTAGTGCTCACCTTGCCTGTGGGTAATTATGAGGTAAAGCGTCTGTTGATTGATCCTGGGAGCTCAGCCGAAATTCTATTTGCAGAGACTTATCGGAAGATGGGTTTTAACCCATCAGATCTCATCCAGAGCAATGTTCCCCTGGTCGGATTCAATGGCCAGAGAGAATATACAATGGGGAAAGTAATTCTGCCAGTAAAGACAGGACCGATCACGTCTATGGTCGAATTTCTTGTTCTAGATACACCATCCCCCTACAATGGCATTTTGGGGAGAGGTTGGATACATGAAGTAAAGGGTGTTCCGATTCCCGACTGCTCAAGGGATTATGGAGCTCAAAGGAGATCAGGCCATCTCGACAAAATGTTAAGCCATGGCCCTGAAGTTGAAGGAGGTCCCAGTCCAGGAGGATCATCATGGAAAGGGAACCTCATCTTTAATTGCAGAGCAATAGCAATCAGAGCGCATCCCGGCAAGTCTGGAGCAGACTGCGCTGAGCCGGGAAGATGATAATGATATCTTTGAGCAAGGAACTATTCCAACGGTTGAGGAGACTGATCAGGTTAACCTCGGTAGTGAAGAAAACCCAAAGTATACTTTTATTGGGGTTGGTTTATCTGTCGAAGAAAAGATGTCCTACACTGATTTTCTGAAATCTTATATGGATATTTTCGCATGGTCATTCAACGATATGCCGGGTATTTCTGCCGACATTTCCTGCCATCGTTTACAAGTAAATAGAGATCATTTACCTGTGAAACAGAGACCTCGGAGGATTGCTCCTGAGAAGCAGCAGGCAGTCCAGGAAGAGATTGATAAACTCCTGGAGGCCAGGTTCATCCGCGAAGTCAACAATGCTCAATGGTTAGCCAACATAGTAGCTGTTCCGAAGAAGAATGGGAAGATCAGAGTCTGCATAGACTTCACACACTTGAATAAAGCCTGCCCTAAAGATCCATATCCCTTGCCGAGGATTGATCAACTTGTTGATGCAACCTCGGGATATGAGATCTTATCCTTCATGGATGGGTATTCGGGTTATAATCAGATCCCTCTGTATGAGCCAGATCAGGAGATGACGGCCTTCACAACTGATAGGGGCGTCTTTTGTTACAGAGTGATGCCTTTTGGCCTCAAGAATGCGGGAGCCACTTATCAACGTCTCGTCAATAGAATGTTCCATGATATGATTGGCGTGACAATGGAGGTATATATAGACGATATGATGGTTAAAACAAGGACTCGGGAATTACATCTGGGAGATCTCGGGAAAACTTTTGATCGTCTTCGAGAGTATCAGATGAAGCTCAATCCTGCCAAGTGCGTCTTTGGAGTGACCTCAGGAAAATTTTTAGGTTATCTCATTACAAGGCGAGGCATTGAAGCTAATCCCGAGCAGATCAGGGCTTTAACAGATATGCCTTCACCGAAGAACAGGAAGGAAGTCCAAAAGCTTGCCGGTAGGATAGCAGCATTGAATCGCTTCATAGCAAGATCGTCAGATAGATGCAGACCTTTATTCAGGCTCTTGAAGAAGAATGGAAGATTTGACTGGACAGAAGAATGTGATGAAGCCTTTCAAAAGCTCAAACATTATCTCTCACAACCTCCGATTCTTTCTAAACCTGATCAAGGGGAACCTCTGGGTCTTTATTTGGCTACCACTGATGAATCCATTAGCGCCATCCTCTTCCGTGAGCTCGATCGGGAAGAACGGCCAGTATATTTTACCAGTAAGACTCTTATTGGGGCAGAAACGAGATATGCCACAATCGAGAAAGCTGCCCTGGCTTTGATTTATGCTTCGAGACATCTTAAACCCTACTTCGAAGGCAGAACTATTACAGTTTACACAGAGCATCCTTTGAAATCTATACTCGGTAAGATGGATTTGTCAGGAAGAATGGCTAAATGGGCCATTTATTTGGCTCAATACGACATTCAGTTCTCACCAAGAACATCCGAGAAGGGACATGCCTTAGCCGGGTTTTTGGCTGATTTTCCAGTTCAAGATGTGTCAGACATTGGAGGCGAGGACAGAGAAGTTTTCCCACTTCCCGAGATACCAGAGATGTTGAATCCCAAGACGGGGTGGAGATTGTTTACTGATGGATCAGCCAGTGAGAACGGGTCAGGTATAGGAGTCGTCCTGGTCACACCTGAGAATACTAGATTGGAAAAATCTGTTAAACTCGGGTTCGTGGCATCCAATAATGAAGCAGAATATGAAGCAATGATTTCGGGACTCCAGACAGCAATTGATCTCGGGATAAAAGATATTACCGTATATACTGATTCACAGCTGGTCGTCAGTCAATTCGCTGGGACATATCTAGCCCGAGATGAGAGGATGGCAGCTTATTTAGATATTGTTCAACATTTGGCTGAGCGATTAGATAACATAAAAATTCATCAGTTACCTAGAATGGAAAATCGGCATGCTGATGCCTTGGCCTATTTATCTACTATGATGGGAGGAACTGAATCAAGAACTATATCCATGGATTATCAGGAATTTCCAAGTATTCATTCACCTGTTGAGGTTTATCTAGCCCCGATGGAGGTTGATCATGAGCCAAGTTGGATGGACGATTTTCAAAGGTATTTACAACATGGAGAACTCCCATCTGGGAGAGATGCCGCGAAGAGAATTCAGAGGCTTGGAAGAAGGTATATCATGGTAGGCCAAGATCTGTATAGGAAATCAGCATCAGGTCCCCTCCTTAAATGCCTTACCCCTAGAGAATCTCAGCAAGTTCTTCTTGAGATACATGCGGGTGAATGTGGAAATCACTCGGGGGCGAGGACCTTGGCACATAAAGCTCTCAGCCAAGGTTATTTTTGGCCCTATATGCAGAAAGATGCCAAGTTGCTGGTCAAGAAATGTGAGAAATGCCAGAAATATTCTCCTTTGATAAAGGTTCCCGCCGAAGAGTTACATCCTGTATTCAGTCCATGGCCATTTGCGAAATGGGGATTAGATATAATGGGACCATTCCCGACAGCCCCAGGGAATGTAAGGTTCTTATTAGTGGCCACAGATTACTTCACAAAATGGATCGAAGCAGTTCTGTTAGTTCAGGTACACTCTTCACATGTGAAGAGGTTCTTGTGGGAGAATATTATTTGCCGGTTCGGTATCCCAGAAGAGATAGTCACAGACAATGGAACCCAATTTGATTCCACCGAGGTGAAAGCTTTATGTCAGGCTTTGAATATAAAGAAGAGACTATCTGCCCTGAGATACCCCCAGAGTAATGGACTTGCTGAGAGAGCAAATCGAGTTATACTCGAAAACTTGAAGAAGAGGTTAGATCGAGCAAAGGGAAAATGGGCGGAAGAATTGTCAGGAGTGATATTCGCTTAAAAGTGCGTATTTTCTACTGTTATCTTCTAAGCGTTTTCATACTCTCCTATGTTAAAATGCTCTATTTATCTACTTTTCTACGTAAGAGTCTCTTTTGTTGCGTAGAACACACTTTTCTGGACGAAATGGTATATTTGCATGCATTAAACACATTTTTGAAAGTCTAGACATTGAGTCATTCTGATAGAGTCTCATTACGCGCTTCTTCTGTCGCAGGAAACCCCGATGGGACAATTCTCGAGACTTGTGAGCCCACATTGATCAGGAAAGCCCATTATCAAAGCTTAAAGAGCCCACATGCTGTGACTAGAAGATATGGGCCAAATATGGGCTGAATAAGAGGACCAAAAGGCCGGCCCAAAGAACGAAGAGAGTAGGAGAGCCAGTGACCAAAAGACGGACTAAAGCGTTTAAAGCCACATGAGTCAGAAAAGAATGATAGTCGACTCTACTGGAGAAGCATGAGGATGGTCACAGTGAAGACTAGGGTTCTAGACCCTCTGCCAGTGCTTTTCTCTCTATTTTCTGATACTTTCTCTCTCATCTCTCCTTATTCTCTCTCTCTCTTCATCTCTCGGTCCTCGAATCTACTGACCTAACCCCAGAACTCCTGTCCATCGGCTCTATCTCATCTCCCTTAGCTTTCTGACAGTTGGATCTTCAATCGGACCGTTGGATCTCTTTAGATCCGTCGATCTACCAATCTGGGTCCCAATCAAGTCACCATCCATCCGATCGCCATCAGAATGTCTGTCACATCATCTTGTGAGACGATGGACATCATCAGTCCATGTGGGCCAGTAGCCAGGCCCATCATCATCGACCCGCTGTCCGACCAGTTAGTGGACCCCGTGAATTTCAAAATAATTTTAATTAAAAAATGGGGGTCCACTAAATGGGGACATTCCCCAAAGAAAAGTGATGTTTTACTTAAAAAAAATATATATATATATATATTTTTTCATATTTTTTATTTTCAAAAAATACCCTATTTCCATTAATGGAAATAGGGAGCTTTAAAAAGAGAAGGAGAGGGGTTCGTTCGAACCCTAATCCCCCTCTTTTCTTCTCCTCTCCTTCCCCGAATCTTCTGCCCACCGTTTCCCTTTCTTCTTCTCCTTCTTTTTCTTCTTTTCGTTCTTGATCTTCGTCATCTTCTTCACGTTTTCACCGGAGTTGCAGGCTGCAACTCCGGCCGACAACTCTCCCACGATCTCTTCTCTCCCCATCTCTTCTCTCCTTTCTATCCCTCTCTAGCACGTCCTCTTCTTGGGGACGTGTTCTCTGTTGCAGGTGGTGGCAATCTCATCTCCAACACCCCCCCGAAACGTTGCTGCACCAACGGTACCGCCTGCAACCTCCGCCTGCAACACTTCCGCCTTGCTGCCTCCTACAGCCAGCAGTTGTACACCGCCTAGCCCACCAATCTGTCTTCTCCACAGCAAGTGGATCAGCTGCCTCCTCTCTCATTTTCTGATCTTTCAACCTCTCAAGCCGTTCTCAAGAGAGAACCAAAAACAAATCCAAAAAAGAAAAAGAAACAAAAAGAAGAAAAGAGGAAGGAAATAAGAAGAAGAAGGAGGAGGGTGGGATACCACCTTGCTACTGTCGCGCCTCCAAAGATCACCGGACTAGTGGGCGTTCACCTCATTCTTCAAAGCTTAGCTGCCCCCAACATGTTACTGGCCTGCCATCCCTCCATCTCCAAACGCTCCTACACCTCACGACCCGTTCTTGGTCAACTTCCACCACCGTGTGATCTGCCCCTCCCTATCAGCACCAAGCCGAACGGCCTACTATGCACGCCGGCATCATTTCACAGTGATCTCCATCACCTGCTGCAATTCATGCTACTCATGAGTGACAACATCTTCTCCATTTTCCAAGGTAAGGTGAGAATCTCTCCTCTCAAGGTAAGTCTTTTCTTCAAATCTCACCCTACTTTCTCTCTCTAGAAATGTCCCTTCTTTCTATCTCTAGTTCTTTTCTTCTCTCTAACTTTCTCTCTCTATAACCCTCTCTCTCTCTCTAGGATAATTGTTAGTTCTTTCGAATTGTCAGTATTTGTTTGATATTTTGTTTGAGCATTGTAAGGACTTGTTTGGATTCAATAAATTTTATTTGCTTCACTATAATGGATTTTCTTTAGTGCTCTTCGTTCTCTTTATTTGTATTAGTTTAATTCATAATTTCTAGGATATCAATAGTTTTAAAAGAAAAGAAATAAAATCAATCAAGTTTTAATCCATCCCACCATCATCACCCTTCCATCCTTTTAATTTTAGCAAATTCTGATAAATTCCGTCAGTTCATGTTCTGAATTAGCGCTAATCTGACTAATCCCGAGTGCGGATCGACATCCGACACGAATCCCTATACAGATCTAAAATTTTGCAGGATTTAAGAATCGGATCAATTTAAAAATGTGTTGAAGTTAGGGTTTCCGTAACCAACGACGCGGAAAAAGCCTACTATCAGGGAGTATTGTGGGCATACCGAACTAGCCCGAGAAGAACTACAAGGGAATCTCCATTTTCTCTGGCCTATGGGTCAGAAGCAGTAATCCCTACAGAAGTTGTTGTCCCAACATCTCGTACTCAGGCTGTCAATACTGGACAGAATGAATAAATTTTGGCTCGAGATAATGATTTGTTAGAAGAACGTCGTGATCAGGTAGTTGTGAGACTGGCTAATTATCAGCAAACTATCAAACGATCCTATGATCGCCGCGTCAGACGCAGGACCTTCAAAGTTGGAGATTTGGTACTGAGGAAAGTATTTGACAATACCAGAGAGCCTGGGAGTGGCAAATTGGGTGCCAATTGGGAAGGTCCTTACCTTATTGACAGGATTGGGCAGAACGGGGCGTATTATTTGAAAACACAGGACGGAGATGTATTTGAAAGACCATGGAATGCATTTAATATGCGGATCTTCTATCAATAAAGATGATTCCAAATTTCTCATACAAAAAG
The DNA here is from genome assembly GCA_035048495.1 of Euptelea pleiosperma. Classification (NCBI taxonomy): domain Eukaryota; kingdom Viridiplantae; phylum Streptophyta; class Magnoliopsida; order Ranunculales; family Eupteleaceae; genus Euptelea; species Euptelea pleiosperma. The sequence goes on along the minus strand of CM068549.1, from coordinate 2,405,726 downwards.
CTTCATCGTCAATTACAAAGTCCTAGCCGGGAGTTACAAACCGGAAGGCCGGGATGATCAAAAATTCTTAGTCATGCGACAAGAATTAATGAGATTCTCGTCGATTACAAAGTCCTATCCGGGAGTCACAAACCGGAAGGCCGGGATGATCAAAAATTCTCAGTCGTGCGACTAGAATTAATGAGATTCTCGTCGATTACAAAGTCCTATCCGGGAGTCACAAACCGGAAGGCCGGGATGATCAAAAATTCTCAGTCGTGCGACTAGAATTAATGAGATTCTTGTCGATTACAAAGTCCTAGCCGAGAGTTACAAACCGGAAGGCCGGGATGATCAAAAATTCTTAGTCATGCGACAAGAATTAATGAGATTCTCGTCGATTACAAAGTCCTAGCCGGGAGTTACAAACCGGAAGGCCGGGATGATCAAAAATTCTTAGTCATGCGACAAGAATTAATGAGATTCTCGTCGATTACAAAGTCCTAACCGGGAGCCACAAACGGGAAGGCCGGGATGATCAAAAATTCTTAGTCATGCGACAAGAATTAATGAGATTCCCGTCAATTACAAAGTCCTAGCCGGGAACCACAAACCGGAAGGCCGGGATGATCAAAAATTCTCAGTCGCGCGACTAGAATTAATGAGATTCTCGTCGATTACAAAGTCCTAGCCGGGAGCCACAAACCGGAAGGCCGGGATGATCAAATATTTTTAGTCGTGCGACTAGAATTAATGAAATTCTCGTCATTTATGAAGTCTTAATGAGATTTACATTGAGCATGAAGTCTTAGCCGGGATAACTCAGGTTGATTCCCGACAGACCTATATTCCTGACTAGGATTATTGAATTTTAACACATTGACTTCACATTGTGATAAAGATGCAGTTCATACAATGGTAGAAAAAGTATTCTATTAGATTGAAAAGCCTTAAACGGCATCTACAATTGTAAATCCCTAGATCTGGTCAGTTACAAAAATCATGGAGGTGTCACATCCTGCCCGCCAGCCGGCTGAGTGACAGGATTTATTGTGACGTCCTCTCCTGGAGTCGCCATGTCTGTTTGACAAGAGGCTGGAGCAACTTCGGGTGCCGGGATGGTTGGAGATGGTTCTCGGGGTACTTCTGCTGAAATTATCGTCCCGACAATTGGTTCAGGTTGAACCATATCTTGAACAGGATCTTCAGTTCTTTCTTCTTCTTTTTCCATCATGGCTTCACATTTGGTGAAGCCTTCCCGGTATCCCTTGTCATAAGATTCTTGTTGGAGGGCATCAGATGCTTGTTTGGTTTCATCCCTCTCAACAGTCATCTTTTCCAGATCTTCTTGCAGGCGACTGGCTCTCTCCTTGAATTTTGCATATTCTGGCTTGACTTTAATCAAGTTATCTTCAGCTTTCTTCTTTGAAGCAAGGGCTTCAAGAGCCAATTTTCTCTCCATTTTAGCCCTGGTCTTCGAAACTTCGGCAGAGAGATTGGCAGCTTGAATTTGCTCCTCAGCCAGTTGAAGTTTAGCTTCGGACGCACTTGATTTTTCGACAAGGGTAGTATAATTTTGGAGGAGATCACCGAGATAATCCCTCAGACCTACATAAGCATGGATACTCTACAGACCGAAGGAAGTGTTAAGAGTATATTCGAAGAATTCATCAGAAAGAGCAGTACAAAGAATAAATTATTACCTCCAGGAGGGAACGACTGAGAACTTCGCAGGGCACTTTTGGGGAAGGCATGTCAATATAACGCAACCTGTCCCGTGGGAGACAGATTCGTTCGATTAACGTCGAAGCCACCCCGGCGTCAGCAATGGAGCTTTGCTCCGAGATGGGCTGCCCATTTGGCAGGCAACCAGCATTCATGATATATGGTTCCACGCCATTGAAATCCCGTAGACTTGCAATGGGGTTATCTTGGCGCCACAATTCTTTCAGTGTAACCCATGTATCAATTAAATCAAATGCTGTACCAGACGAGAATGAAGGAGAATGAATGTGCTCACCAATTGAATGACTGGGCCCGGCAGCGTCTGTTGGGTGAGAGGTTGATGGAGGGGTAGACGTTGGTTGAAGCCCTGGAGAAGGATGGAATCCAGGAGGAGACCACGTAATGGCGATCGAGGGAGAAGCAGTAGGTATGGCAGCTACCGAAGGAGAATCTGGGGCCTCAGAAGGCTGAGTCGATGAAGAACCACCAGCCAGATTAACCTTAGTAGTTACCATACCATCCCGAATCAGTGATGCCTCAAGTTCGGGAGCTAATCCCTTGATCAATCTTCTTTTCTTTTTTGGCGCCAGGGCTGGGGCAGCAAAGGTGTCCTTCCGCATTTTGGCCATTCTACCCTCCATCTGCAAAGGAGGTAACAAGTTAGATGATCACAGAAGAATATGAGCTAGACATCAGCTATAGAAGAAGATACCTCTGCCTCTTCCAACTGAACAAGTTCCCGGGCAAAATCATTCAGAGGTTCTTGACGACCATCTGGATGTCTGAAGAATTCGGCCACGGGATAAGGAGCAGACGTGACCCGACTTGTTGGAGGATCTACATGGGCTGGCGCACTATGAGTTTGACGAGGTCTCTTTACTAAGGGGATGTCGGGACTTATTGCCTCCTCTTCCCGAGACTCATCTTCCCTTGCAGTGATCTCAACAGCGGGACGCTTACGCGAATAGTCGGGAGCAGTTATCCGCTGGTCCCGTGGGATGACGGGAGTAGAAGCTGAGGATCTTTTATTTTTATCAATTAGTCCCGCCAGGGACCATTGCTTTACTACCTTGGGGATTTTCCTCAGAATATATTTGACCTTGTCGTCTATATCCTGAGGACATTTCCAGGGACGTCTGATATAGTCTACAGCAGAGAAGAGAGGGGACTGATTAGTAGATTGATTAACTGAGTCTAAAGGAGATTGACGAGAGATAAAGAGGAGCTTACCCGACAAGTTAAAGCTTGTACGGACTCTATGGCTGCTGGAGCTCCCCTCCACACGCTCGTCAAATTCCCAAGATCCAGTCACCAGCAGAGGATCAGAGTGCCATCCCTTATGACTATCGGGCAGGCTCTCAACTATCTTCTGTTCTTTCTTCCGAGCAGCTACCGACCAGAACATATTGGTATCGAAGGAGTCTGGGCACCTCCTCAAAATGTACAGATAATCGATCTCGAAGAGACCGATCTGGTATTTACTCGTAGAGTTGAAATACTCTATCCTATTCATTAGACGCCAGAAATTTCAGTGCATCTGGCCGGGAGCCCGGTCGTAAAACCAGAAGACTTCCCTCACTAAAGGGGTCAAAGGTAGGGTTAACCCAAACTTCAATTGAAACCGAGTGATGCTTATTTCGCCAGGGTTGGTATTTTCCCCATGACGAGAACCGATATTAATGAAAACAAAAGAAGGAATGGCAAATTCTCTTCTCAAACCTACAATATAAGGGTCATTCCCATAAGTAGGGACCCTGAAGATTACTTGAGGAACTATTGGTTCCTCCCTATATGTATCTACTTCTCTATCCAACGAGTCAGAGGATAACTGTTCCTCTACATCAACATTGGTTTCTACTAGTTCTCTGGGAACCATTTCTTCGGTATCCTCGAGAACTATTTTACCCCTAGCCATTTGAAATAGATGAGAAGAAGATGAAGGTAGAAGAAAGGGGATAGCAGATGAGAGAAAAGTACCGTTACAGTCTGGAAGCAGCAAACAGAGGAGGTAGAGACAAGGAACAGCTTGAGCTTGAAGCTTGAAGTATTGCAGAGCACTGACCAGAGCGAAGAAATGGAAGAAAGAGGTGAATGAGCCTTTTATAGGCAAAGATCTGGTTATATCAAACCAGCAGTTTGGCGATATCAAATCTCTGGCGCCAGAATTCAAAGGATTTGTTACTTGACGGTTCGGTTACCTATTCCCTCGAGTACTGTACCCATCAATCATTCCATTCGACGACGTACGATGGGCAGCACGTTGATACGGACACGTCTCATGTATACAGCAACAGTGGGCGCAGTATTAAATGCAGAGGGTAATGATCGATTAGTTATTATGTGATCCAACGGCAAAAAAAAATAGAGATGAAACGTGGATGGCCAGGATCTTTTTCAGAAGATACGACGGTCATCTATCGATCTTCTCAAAAAGGGGGGCGATGTGGGTGCCGTATTTTCCAGCAAGTCAAATATGGACACGTGTTTCTGGCTTAGCACGTGCGGTTTCAGATAAACGACGCGTGTTAGTAGACAGCATGCGAGAATAAATGCACCAGAGTCATCATCAGGAGCTATTAAAACTGCCCATCGTGTCACATACCTTCCATTAATTGGAAATGCCATGTGTCATGATGGAATAATCGACACATAGAGGTGAGGCTTACAGAATGCATTAACGTCTCAGCTTTTAATATGTCGGGAAGCATTCAATCTTGCCCGGCATAGTTATTATTGACAATTCGCTTGCCGGGATCTACTTCAATATCATCCCGACAAGGTCAACCTACTTACATGCCGGGATCCATTTCGATATCATCCCGGCAAGGTTCTATGATTTGTTGGTTGACTGTTCCCCGACAAGGTCACCAGACTTACTTGACGGGATCTTTACAATCTTATCCCGGCAAGATCAACAGACTGGCTTTACGGGATCTTTACAATCTTATTCCGGCAAGATCAACAGACTGGCTTTACGGGATCTTTACAATCTCATCCTGCCAAGGTATACTGGCTTGACGGGATCTTTACAATCTTCTCCCGGCAAGATATACTGGCTAGACGGGATCTTTACAATATTATCCCGGCAAGGTCACCAGACTTACTTGACGGGATCTTTTACAATCTCATCCCAACACTACCAACAGGCTTGACGGGATCATTTACAATATTATCCCGACAAGGTCACTAGACTTACTTGACGGGATCTATTTCAATCCCATCCCGGCAAAGCCAGATAAGGTCAAATAACTTACATGGCAAAATCTCTTACGTACGAGGTAAGTATTCTGAACATAATCGATTCCTTAACTAATGAATATTGGCCACGTGGCAGCTAGTTGAACTATCACAAATTCAACATTCCCTTATCCGACTACCTGACACGAAGGATGCCAACTCAGTGTCACTTCAGTTATATCAGGTATGATCGATTCAAGGGAGTCAAGATATAACCATAAGATTCTGTTTTATAACAGAATCCATCTGAGTCATCGTTGACTGATAACGACTAGACACGTGGAAGGTGAGTCACGCCAGTTCTAAGGGTATAAATATGAGACCCTCAGGACTGAGAAGAGGATCTTGCTCTCCAGATCCAGATAGCCTAAACTCTGAAACCTTTTTACTATTTTCTTGAAACCTGTTACATTTCCTAAGCTAACTTGAGCGTCGGAGCCTTGTCAACAGGTACAACCAAATCTCATCTGGAGATCATCCTATCCTTCGCAGAGGAGAAAGCAGTTTCGTCCTGGAGCCTCAGAATCGTCCGATCATCACCAAGATCTAAATCGTCTGACCTCGAAGATTGTGTGGGTTAGATCAGATATTTTTCCCCCACAGTCCCCAAATCCGGTATCGAAGACCTTCTAGCTCAATGAAATTAAGATTTTTACGTGTCGTTAGATCGGAAACCCTTGATTTCAACAATATTTGTAATTTCTCTGATTTGGTTCACTTAATCTGCAAAAATGCAGACTTGCACAGTGGCTCGTGTCGGGTATCGTCCGCACTCGGGGTTAGGACAAATAAAGAACAATAATAACGAAAATTGCTTAGAACAATGGAAGGGTGAGAATGGTGATGTGATTGGTTTTAAAACATGATTTTAGAGAGTTCGAAATCCAAGAACTAAATTCTAAGTAAAACAATTAAAATCACTAGAATTAAATTCTATTTAATAAAGAAATTGAATAACATTAATCAAACTTGCATTCATTAATTCTGAATAAAATATTACATCAATTGCATTGCATGAAATAACAACAAATTAAAGAAAGTATTAATAAGGAAAATAGAATTTTAGAGAGAGAAAATGATCTAGAGAGAGATAGAGAGAAAAATTAACAAAATTTTAGAGAGAGAAAGAAAGAGTTTAGAGGGAGAAAATAAACTGAAAGATAAGCTTTTAGAGAGAGAAAGGAGAACTTAGAGGGAGTAAGAGAGAAAGTGAGGAGAGATGAAAGAAGAGTGATTGACTTACCATGATACACTAACCTTGGAAGTGAAAGATAAGCAGATCATTCGGGTTGGTGCAAGGAGAAGAGCGCTATGGTTCTTGAAGATCGCCACCACAAGTTGCATGTTCATGGAGAGGAGAACGGGAACAATGAAGTTGCAGGTCCAGTGCCTTAAATTAGTGGATGCAACGTGCTAGTGGAAGAAGGAATAATTGTGCACGTTGTTGGCTTAAAGGAGAAGATGGAGAGGAGTGCACACCGGCCAAAACAGTTTGACAACGTGGCTGGTTGTTGAGGACCCCAACTCGACGTGAGGTAACACAGAGGTGCACCAGTGATGGAGGTGGTGGAGCAGTCCGACAAGAGCACACGGTGGAGGTTGCTGGAATGTGGGTTGTAGAAGAAGAAGAAGCACCAACAGGTGCTGTTTCTTGCAACTCCGGTAATGGGTTAAGAAGAAAAGGCGTTGAACGAGGTGCTGCTCGTGGGGAGAAAAAGGGTGTTCAGTTTGCAATGTTGCACTAGCAGCAACGTTGAACTAGCTACAAGTATTAAAAGATGGAGGAAAAACAGAGGTGGAGGCGCTGGCTGTGTGTGCACAGCAACATGGAGGGATATAGAAGAAGATGGACCTGCCTGAGTTGCAAGTCCGTAGGTGAAGAAGAAGAAGAGCAGGGAGTTTGGTTGGAGTTCTAGTTGTGATAGAGATCACCAGTTGGAGTAGCAAGGTAGATCCAGCAAGTGGTATGGCTTGTCTATAGAGGAAGGATCATGGCTATAGGCCGTGAGTTGCAGGCGTTCTTGCTGGTTCGACCAACAAGAAGGATAATGTTGCTGGTTCTGCACGGTTTAGCAAGAGAGATAAAGACAGTGGAGATCTCTAAGAAGAAGAAGAGATCATCCAAGGAGGAGGAAGAGCCAAGGAGAGGCGTGGCAGATCTGCAAGTCGGTGATGATTATGCACCAGTCCGGCGATGCACAACACAAGAAAGGCGGTTAGAGAAGATCAAGAAAAGAGGTTGGCGGCTTGTGGAGTTGCAGATTTGCTACTTGTGATGGTAGCAACGTGGTGGGGAAATGGGAGAACACGTGGTGGAAGCACACTTAGCACAAAGGTAAGGCAATTCTGGCGAGCTTCTCGCCAGAATTAATGGTGAATAAGAAGGTGGAGTGCAAGGGGAGTCCAGTTGCTCAAGAAGGATGTGGGAGAGAGAAGATAGAAGGATAGAGAAAGAGAAATAACATGGGGGAGGGAACCAAAGAAAGACCCAAGGTTTCTCTCTCTTTTATAGGGAGTAGTTTGTTGTGGGAGAGAGAAACCGTGGGAATGAAGTTGGGGATTGATGAGAAGTGGTCAAAGTTGACCACTTCTCCCATTGGCTTTAATGTGGGCTTGTGAGAGCCTATGGGTTTATGTTGGCCACTTGCTTTGATTGGGTCATTACAAGGATAATTGGCCCGTGGGCCTTGTGACCATGTGTAAATGGGTAAGGGCATGGGCTCAAGGATAAGCGGGCTAATGGGCCAGATAGATATGGGCCTCTTGCGAGGCCATAGGTTAGGGTGCGTTTGGCCGACAGGGGAAAAAATGGTAAATGAGCCCAAAACACTATGGGCTCTAGGACGGGTTACAAGGTCGTGGGCTTCCAATTTGCTTGTGGGCCACTTGGCCATGGGGGCTGTTAGATGATGGAACTATGATAATTGGATGAGATGAGGTGGTGGTTTGACTCGGTCCACAATTGGCGGACCGTAGGATCTGGAGAGATCCAACGGTCAGATGAATGATCTAACGGTCGAATTGAAGATCTAACGGTAGAAGAACTATGAGAGATGGAATAAAGCTAAAGGAGAGAAGATCTAAGGTTAGATGATGGAGATCAGAGGGTTAGGATGATCAATCTAAGGATCGGATGGTGAGATATAAGCAATTCGATCATAGAGAAGGGGATCGGATGGTAGATCTGGGGATCTAATGGTACGATGAGACGATCTACGGGTTAGATATTAGAGTCTAGAGAGATGGAGAGAGAATTAGGAGAGAGGAGAGAGAAAATAATACAAAATAATGGCAAAAGAGCTGGCGGAGGGTCATGAACCCTGATCTTCAATGTAATCTTCCGTCGGCTTTACCAATTATGTAAGCCGTCATTTTATGTCAGTTGGTACGGCTTTGAATCACTTTAGCTCGTCTCTTGGTCTTCAGCTTTTCCTCTCTCTTGGTTCTTTATCTGGCTCTACGATCCTCTGACTTGACCCGTACTTGGTCGGTATCTTCTTGTCATAGCTTGTTGACTCCTTAAGCTTTGATATTAGACTTCTATGGTTGATCATGGGCCCGCAAGTCTCGAAAATCGCCCGATCAAGTTTCCTACGAGAGAAAAGCACGTAATGAGACTTAATCAAAATAGCTTTATATCTAGACTATCGAAATGCGTATATTTCATGCAAATAGTCAATTTTCGTTTAAAGATTGCGCTCTATGCATTGGAAGAAACTCTTACGTGAAAAAGTCGACGAAAAGACAAGTTTTACGTAGGAGAATGCGACATCGCTATAAGGATAATGGCTTAAAATAAGCACTTTTGAGCGAATATAACTCAACTCATTACTCAGCAACAACAATCTATGCAACGCCTAGAGCAACAGCAACAACAATCCATGTTTCGTCTAGAGCAACGCTTAGGCAACCTGGAAGATGAGAAAGCTAAAGGCATCTTCCCTAGCCAACCCATCGCGAACCCAAAAGGAAATGCTAAAGGAGCAGTATATGAGATCGGTTCCCAATCTCAGAGCCAGAATGAGAATTATCAAGGGGAGGTGCAAGCTGTAACCACCCTACGATCTGGAAAAACTGTGGACATGGGAGTCCAACCACCGCTGGTGCCATCTCCAGCACCCATCACTCGTACAGAGAAAACTAGCACCAATCCTACCTCTGCTTCTTCTACCTCTGCACCAACATCAGATATCCCTATGCAGAAATCGAAGGCTAGAGACAAATCCATTTGTCGAGTAAAGCCTCCCTTCCCGGGCAGACTTGTCCAAGATAAGCGGGATCAGCAATTCTCAGAGATCTTAGACGTCTTTAAAGACGTCCAGATCAATATCCCATTCCTTTCTGCTATCAAGCAAATCCCATCCTATGCAAAATTCCTCAAGGACTTGTGCACAGTTAAGCGGCGTATGCATGTACCCAAAAAAAAAATTCAAAATTCAAAAAAAATTAGGGTTTTATATTCTGCAGATTTTTAGAAATCACCAATCAAGGATTTGCGATTTTTGAAAAGATTCCAAAATCTTGAAACTCTGCTTAATTAAGGTTTCTCCTCTTAGAAGTTTCCTCTTTAGAAGAATTTCTATCTGTAGAAATCTTCCGAATTTGGAAAAGTCTGCAAAAGGAAACACCCCAAATCTAGCAGAATTTCAATTTTGAGAAATTTCCCAAAATTGTAAGGGATCTCGTAATCAAATCTTTCTTGGAAGATCTCGACAGTTCGGGAAACTTTCCAATCTAGGTATTTTCCAATCTGGGAATTCCTAAATTTTAACCCATCTCGAATTTGGAAACTAATTCAAAAACTTGCCTAAATCCAGTGCTTGTTCAGTGAACCCTAAAAAGGCAAGGATCTTCCAAATAGAATCCCAAATACCTAGACCGTGCGATCTAACTGTTTCTGCAGGAACACGATCCAGTGTGGGTAGGGAGCGAAAGCTCAAAGTGGTAATCCTACCTTTGCTTCCTCTCCCTCTGCACCAACATCAGATATCCCTGTGCAAAAATCTAAGGCTAAAGACAATCTATTTGTCGAGTAAAGCCTCCCTTCCCAGACAGACTTGTCCAAGATAAGCGGGATCAGCAATTCTCAGAGATCTTAGACGTCTTTAAAGACGTCCAGATAAATATCCTATTCTTTTCTGCTATCAAGCAAATCCCCTCCTATGCAAAATTTCTCAAGGACCTGTGCACAGTCAAGCGGCGTACACATGTACCCAAAGCTGCCTTCTTGGCCGAAAAAGCTACCGCGTTCATTCAACGCAATAGTGTGATCAAACACAAGGATCCAGGTAGCCCAATTGTCCAATGCAAAATTCGAGACGATTTTAGCTGCACTGCCTTGCTAGATTTAGGGGCTAGTGTCAACCTCATACCGTTCTCAGTATATCAGCAGTTAGGACTGAAAGATATGAAGCCTACCAATGTCACCCTGAAATTGGCTGATTAGTCCATCAAGATTCTAAGAGGAATCATTGAAGATGTCCTAGTAAAAGTCGCTGACTTTTATTATCCTGTGGACTTTATCATTCTCAACACCGAGCCGTGTCAGGATAACCGCATTCCGGTCATCTTAGGCCGTCCTTTCCTTGCCACTGCGAATGCACACATCGGGTGCCGGGACGGAAACATGTCCATTGCTTTCGGAAACCTCAAAGCTGAGGTCAATATCTTTCGTCTAATGCAATAGGATGCCGATCGCGATGTGGCCGATGAAATGTGTGCCGTTGAGAGTCTAATCCCGGACTCCACCGAAGATATTCTTAAACAGTGTCTAGCACACTTTGGGGCTGACTTTGCAACAGAGTCAGTTATTTCTGATCTCAATGATCTTTTGGAGACTGCTCCACTGATAAAGATCCCTGCTCCACTCATCGAGTTCGAGCCTCTGATAACCATGGCCAGAGAACCCATCCTTTACCTACTGAAGTCAAACCTCTTCAATCCGTGTCTTCTGTGACACCTACTTCAACTCCATCTGCTCCAACATTGGAGCTCAAGCCACTTCCAACAGATCTTTCCTATGCCTATCTTGGTCCTAAGGAAACCTACCCTATCATTATTGCTTTCGCTTTGTCTGAGAGTGAACTTAAGAAACTTATTGAGTTGCTCAACGAGCATAAATCTTCGATAGGATGGACTATAGAGGATATTCGAGGCATAGACCCCTCAGTGTGCCAACATCACATCTATCTCGAGGATGATTCCAAAACCTCTCGTGAACACCAGAGGAGGTTGAACCCCGTCTTGAAGGAAGTAGTCCGAGACGAGGTCCTCAAACTGTTAGATGCGGGTATCATCTACCCCATCTCCGATAGCAAATGGGTGAGTCCTATTCATGTCGTCCCTAAAAAGGCAGTATTCACAGTTGTGGAAAATGAGAACAAGGAAATGGTCACCCAGCGCCTGAAGAAAGGGTGGAGAGTCTGCATCGATTATAGATGACTCAACACCAACACTCGGAAGGACCATTTTCCTTTACCCTTCATAGACCAGATGTTGGAGAGACTAGCAGGTCACTCCTATTACTGCTTCCTTGATGGTTACTCAGGGTATAATCAAATACCCATTGCCCCTGAGGATCACGAGAAGACAACTTTCACCTGTCCCTTTGGCACTTTTGCCTACAAGCGCATGCCCTTTGGCCTCTGCAATGCACCCGCAACCTTTCAACAGTGTATGATGAGCATATTCTCTGACATGGTGGAAAGATTCCTTAAATCTTTATGGACGACTTCTCAGTTTTTGGGTCATCCTTTGATGACTGTCTGAACCATCTAGGGCTTGTACTTCAACACTGTCAAGACAAGCGACTTGTCCTCAATTGGGAGAAATGCCACTTCATGGTGAAAAAAGGCATAGTTCTGGGACATGTCATTTCCCATCAGGGCATTAAGGTCGATAAAGCTAAAATCGATATCATCTCGACCTTGCCCATTCCTAAGTCCATGCGTGACATCCGATCCTTTTTGGGACACAGAGGATTCTATCGGCGATTCATAAGGGACTTTCCTCAAATCGCTCGACCTCTGTCCCATCTTCTGGCTAAAGATAGTCCTTTCGACTTTAATGCTGACTGTGTCAAGGCATTTGAGCGTCTCAAATCTGAGCTCACTACTGCACCCATTATCCGTCCCCCGAGGTAATGTGCGATGCTTCCGACTACGCGTTAGGAGCTGTTCTCGGGCAGAGAGTTGACAAAAGGTCACATGTGATTTATTATGCGAGCAAAACTCTTAACTCTGTCCAAATGAACTACTCCACCACTGAGAAAGAACTCTTGGCGGTAGTCTTCGCCCTTGATAAATTTCGTCAGTACCTCTTAGCCACTAAGGTGGTCGTCTACACTGATCATGCAGCCCTTCGTTATCTCATGTCGAAAAAGGAAACCAAGCCTCGATTAATTCGATGGATTCTATTACTACGGGAATTCGACCTTGAGATTAAGGACAAGAAAGGAACCGAGAATGTAGTGGCTGATCACCTGTCTAGACTGACTTTAGAGTCATCCTTCGACAACCAGCCCATCCATGAGACCTTTTTAGACGAACAACTGTTCGTTATCTCTGTTAATCCCTAGTATGCTGATATTGTCAACTACCTTGTTACCGAAGAAATGCCTTCACACTGGTCAAAACAAGACAAAAGCCAATTCCTAGCAAGAGTTAAGTACTACTCTTGGGATGACCCTTATTTGTATAAATACTGTCCTGACCAGATCATTCGCCTCTATGTCCCTGAGTCCGACGAACTCAATATCTTGTCCTCGTGTCATGACCAACCTTGTGGTGGTCATTTCAGCACTAAGAAGACTGTAGAAAAAGTGCTGCAATGCGGATTCTACTGGCCCACACTATTTAAAGATGCCCATATCTACAGCAAAACCTGTCCTAATTGCCAGCATCTAGGCCGCATCTCCCAGGGGAACATGATGCCCCTCACTCCCATCCAGGTCGATGAAATCTTTAACATTTGGGGCATCGACTTCATGGGCCCCTTTCCCGTTTCCTATGGTTTTGAGTACATTCTCCTTGCGGTAGACTATGTCTCTAAATGGATAGAAGCCATTCCCACCAAGACTAATGATCACAAAGTAGTGGTCAAATTCCTAAAGGAGTTCATCTTCGCCCGGTTCGGTTCCCCTAAGGCCATCATTAGTGATGGGGGCACCCATTTCTGCAATAGGATATTCGAGAAATTACTGAAAAAGTATGGGGTAACCCACAAGGTTGCCCTAGCTTATCATCCACAAACTAGTGGTCAAGTAGAGGTTTCTAATCGTCAGATCAAGCAGATCTTGGAGAAGATAGTCAATACCACATGTAAAGACTGGTCTACTCGTCTCACTGATGCTTTATGGGCGTACAGAACTGCCTACAAGACACCACTCAATATGTCTCTTTATCGTCTCGTCTTTGGGAAACCCTGTCATCTACCGGTAGAGATTGAACATCGTGCCCTGTGGGCCATTAAGAAGCTCAACTTCGACCTCGACTCTGCAGGGGAGGAGCAAAAACTTCAAATGAATGAGTTAGAAGAACTCAGAAATGATGCCTACAACTTGTCCAAGAATTACAAAGCAAAAATGAAGTGGATACATGACAAGAGCATCCTCAGGAAAGAGTTCCATCCAGGACAGAAGGTCCTTCTTTATAATTCCCATCTTCATCTCTTCCCTGGGTAATTGAAATCTAGGTGGACCGGTCCTTATACGGTCACAGCAGTCACACCCTTTGGGGCAATCACTATTGAGGATCCCAAGGATCACTCCTCTTTTCAGGTCAATGGGCAGCATCTAAAACAGTTCCATGAACTTGACGTATTGTTCATTCAGACTTTTGAGATCGATCTCATCGATCCTGTCTATGTCGACTGATGATCCACTCAGTTTCCTATGCTCCAACTTGGTTGGGGGTGCCTGTCACCCCCGTTGTGTCTGGCTGAAGACGTAAAACTTAGTGCTTTCGGAAAGACAATTCCGGTATTCCTATGGTCTCATGAGTCTAATGCATTGTCTTTATCACTACTATAATTTTCTGCCCATGCAGTTACCATCACTCTCGTACTACTCTGGTACTTTCCACTGTTGATATCCGGCAGAATTGGTAACACCCTTCCTTCACACTCGCATCATGAACTTATCATTTTCACGAGCACCGAGGACGGTGCAATATTTTGGTTGGGTTTGGGTACTTTACCAAAATCTCATGTGATTTAAAAAAAAAAAAAAATACATTTTGGGATGATTTTCGGACTGTTTTCAAGGTGTCTTTTGTTGATTTTAACAGTGTTTTCAAAAATTGTTACAATGATGAATCAAAACTCTTCGCTAAGTCTATTCATTGAAAAGGATGTCTACACTGAGAAAATCACTTATTAGCTCTTAGTTCGGTGTGGAAGAATACTACAGTGAAATTAAACTCTTGGAAAACTCAGATTCAGTAAGAATTTTTCACAAATCAACATCAGAACTACCTGTAGTCTGGACGATCTAGAGATCCAAGAAGAACAACTGTGGAGACCTAACCCAATGAGCGTTTGAGCCTCTCTTCACTTCTGAGGGATATAAATAACTCTGAGTCACAAGATGACTCACCTTTTTTTCAGTCCCCAACTATTCCCTTGTAAGATCTCATTAATCCTTGCTTTGGTCATAGAACTTGGAGTAACGTCAAAGACGGATCATTACAAAAAGAACCTTCTCTCTATCCATTCGACACATCACAGATAAAAGTGTAAAACCTAGAAAATAATATAGGCTATCTTTCTACCCCAATCAGACATTTTTGGCTTACCTAACATCTACATCATTGGAAACCCTCTTGAGCCTTATGATGAAAACCTTTTCTTGATAACCCATCAACCAAATCCAATCCCCAAAATGAACACAACTCAAGCACCTACTTCTGAGAGGGATAAAAGAATTTTTGGTATGATCGCAACATGAAGAGAAATCAAGAAAAGAAAAGAAAGACAAGTGGATCAAGCAAAAAGGAAATATGAAAAGAAAAGAAAGAAGGAAATAAAAGAGAAATAGAAAAAGAAAGTTAGTAGAACAAAAGTTAAGAAGATGAACAAGTAAAAAAGGGAGAAGAATGAGAAATCAAGGAATTGGTATCACCACCCTCGGGAAACGCTGCAAAGAAAAGTAAGATGCTCTCTCAGAACTTTCGAATCCCTGAAGGTCCTCATCTTTTAACCTTTTCCTAAGCCTCTATACAACCTAGGGCAAGCTCTATTTGATTCTAGGTTAGCACCATCACAAAATGTGGAGAATGGAGAAGAGAGAAACTATAGAGTTTGATCCGACACTCTTGAGTAAAATGATATTCCAATCATGAGATCTTTTGAATCTTCTGTGTCTTCATTTCTAGATAAGTATGTGAGATATTGCAAGTTTCAAACATCTATCTCCTCACATATAACTTGAGAGAAAAGAATAAAACCATTTCTGTGTGATTTACTTCTGAGTGATATACAAGTGAGAATTGAGGTCGAGGCATATACTCTTGTAGGTGATCAGAGAATCTAACTGCCAGATAGGGATGATGTTGAGCACACACACACGCTGAGTCTGAGTAATCTTTGGTTCAAATGTTCACTAGTAGATGTGCTACATTTTACTGACTAAGTTCTAATTCCTGAATGATCACTTTCACCCTTGAAATGAACTGACAAAACGGAGTTTTTCTGAGAACAAGTTTTCAGCATGTACTAGGCCCTTCTGAGCTCATTTATTTCGCACTAGTTGCCAATGATTGGCAATATGCTGGTTGGGAGTTGTGATATTCGCTCAAAAGTGCTTATTTTAAGCAATTATCCTTCTAGCATGTCACACTCTTCTACGTAAAACTGTATTTTTTATCAAAATTTCTACGTCAGAGTTTCTCTCATTCCGTAGAATACACTTTTCAGGTTAAAATGGTATATTCGCATGCATTCATACGCAGTTATTTGATCCACATGCGAAGTCATTCTCATTACGCGATTTTCTATCGCAGGAGCACTAATTAGACAACTTTGATGGCATGCGGGCCCACAATCAACTTCCAGAATCTATGATCAAAGCTCAAGAGCCAACAAGCTGGGGATGAGAAGATATAGGCCAAAAACGGAAAGAACCGGAGAGTCGACAGAATCAAGGGACGGCCAAGAGAGAAGGAGAGACAAGCCCTCAAAGAAGAGACTAAGGAGATTAAAGCTTATAAACTAACACAAGGAGAGTGCTTGCTCAGTTGGTAAAGCATGCAGAAGACCAAGTCTAAGACAAGGGTTCAAGACCCTCTGCTAGCATTTTCTCTTTAATTTTGTAATATTTTCTCTCTCCTCTCTCTAGATCTTCATCCTCTCTCTACTTTTCGATCTCAACCATCCGATACTCCCTCCCTTCACAATCACTGTCCTACGGCCTATCCTGTCTGATCTCCACCATACGACCCACTTGATCATCACCATCTAATTCGACCGTCCGATTACCCATCACTCCATCGTAGAACCCATTAGGCTCATTATTCCATGTTCAACCATGTGGGCCAAATATATGGGCCCATCACCAACGACCCGTAGCCTAGCCATTTTAGTGGGACCCAGGAGAATGTTACCCCATTTAGCAACAAAGGAAAATGGTTTTAGCACTAAAAACATTTTTGGCTAGACATTTTTGCAAGGAAATATATTCTAGGCTTATTTTGGAAAAAGAAATGTTGATGGAAAAGTGTTTTGAGAGTGGTTTTCCAAAAATTAATAGGTGGTGTTTACCCAAGAAAGCAAGAACATTTTTAGAGGGAAACTTTTGTCTTCAAAATAAAATTCCTTTTTAAGAAAATGGTGTGAAGAATGTTGCTAAAATAGGATGCAATGGACGGCTAGGATGGAGGATGTCTAAGGACATTTTCACCCTTATATGGTAGGCTTCACCACGTTTTCAAATGAAATTAGAAACCGTGGGTTTCTAATATAGGAACCCATGGTTCCTATAAAAAAAAAAAGAGGATATTTCATTGCTGCCCCCTCCACGTTTTTATCTTAATTCCATACTCTCCACCTCCCAAAAATCTTCTCCTTCCCATTTTTCTCATAAGCCATCCACATCTCTTGCGCCATCTCTCACAGCCGTTTTTCACCCCTGCACAACCACTGGCCAGCCACCATTGAAGCCGGCAGCAAAGCCCAAGCCGTCATCTTCAAACTCCACCACGTCCTTCAACCAACACAACGGTCAGCAAGAAAAGCTTCTATCTCGCCTTCACCAGCCCCTCTAGCCACCGTTTCCACTATCTCTTAGCCCTAGCCGCTCCACTTGATTGAAGGAGGAAGAACCAGTTGAAAGTAGGGTTTTTCCGTGTCGTTGGATCGGAAACCCTAATCTCAACAATATTTGTAATTATCTGAGACTTATTCCTGCAAAATTGACAGATTTGTATAGGGATTCGTGTCGGATGTCGATCCGCACTCGGGATTAGCTGGGTGAGTGCAACAAAGAGCATGAAATGACGAATTTTTACTAGAAATTGGTGGAGATATGAGAATGGTGGATTGATTTAAAACATTTTCAATAATTTTTGGAGAGAGAATTTTTCAAAACTACAAACTAAAGCAATGAACATTAAAGAAGATTGAGAGAGAACAAACATGCTAAAATTCAATTTTTATTCTTCAAATAAAATGAAGCTTACAATGCTTGAATCCCACTACTTACGCAAATAATAGGAAATTAATCTAGAAAGCAAGATAAAGAGAGTAGTAGAGAGAGTAACAAGAGAGAAAAAGAGATCTCTAGAGAGAAAAAGTAAGTTTAGAGAAAGAAAGTGGTGAGAAGTTTTAGAGAGGAAAGATGGGGAAATAAAGAGAGGAAATTAGAGATAGAAGATAGAGAGATAGAGAGAGAGAAAATTGCCATTAAACAACTTGCCGGAGTTAGATGAGATTGGCCAAGATGAGACTATAATGCATGGAGTGGTTCGGGCAGCAACATGTTGCACTTGGAGCATAGTGAGGAGCTCGGGAAGAGCACGTTGGGGTTGCAGATCAGTAGCTTAGCACGGTGGTGGGAAGAGCTCACGGCCACCAACAGATCATGGATGAGGGAGACGCACTTGTAGGCCAACTAGTGGACCTCTAAACTGGAGTTCTTGGTTTCATCGCCGGTGAGAACATCTGAAACCCACCCAGAATAACACGTTGGAGGCATGTAGGGCGGTGGAGGAGACAACAGGCGGAATGGGTAGGGCAACACCGTGGCAAGTCGCGGTAGGTGTCGCCGAGGTTGAAGATAACGGTCTTGGCCGTTGGGTGGAGCAGCAGGTGGTGCGGGGAGTGATGAAGGCGGACTGGTTACAGCGGCAGGCGGTGTTTTTCGGCAGGTGGCGGTGTTGCTGTTTGCAACACCAGAACAGTGTGGGCAGCAGCAAGATAGAGAAGAAGAAGAAGAAGAAGAAGAAGAAGAAGGCGGCCGGAGAAGATGGTGGAGGCGGAGAGGTGCGCTGGCGACCGGAGTTGCAGCCTGCAACTCCGATGAGGACGTGAAAACGAAAATAAAAATAAAAAAAATGAGAAGAAGAAAAAGAAGAAGAAGAAGAAGAAGAAGAAGAAGAAGAAGAAGAAGAAGGAGGAGGAGGAAGAGGACCAGATGGCCGGAGTTGCTGCCTGCAACTCCGGCGAAGATGGAGGAGGAAGAAGAAGAAGAAGAAGAAGAAAAGAAGAAGAAACGGCCACCGGTGGAGGGAGAACGTGGGGGGATTGAAAGAGGGGAAGAGAGGAAAAGATAGGAGGGGGATTGAAGCTTCTCAGTAAAAACTGAGAGGACAGGAGTAGGAGTGGGTTCTCTGAGCAGACCCACAAAAACATTTAGTTCAGCAGGGAGGGATAGAAGCTTCTCAGTAAAGACTGAGAGGAGAGTAGTAGTGGGTTCTCTGACCGTGGTTAGCAGAGCCGCAAACTCATTGAGTTTTGCGGGAATGTATCTGAATGGAGCAGACTCCTGCAGATCAGTAATACCAAAATTGTCTGACTCTGAGATGAAGTCAGACTCAAAGTGTTCTTGACACTTGGATAATTCATCCTCGAGAGAGTCCTGAATTAGACTCTCCATGACATACGGTTCATCAACGTAGGGTGACGGGTGAAAACTGTTGACCTCTCCCTTGATGTTTCCTAATTTGATAGGGATGTTCCAATCCCTACATTCAATATGTTCATCTTCGGTGGGGAACGGTAGGTCTAGGACTGCTGGAGTCTCATATTCTAGACACGGTTCTACGGTAGGAATGTCTGCATCCAGGGCAGAGAAAGAATTATCAGAGATAGAGATGGGACTAAGTTCCTCTGTGCTCAGTCCAGAAATTGGTGCTGTTAAGGGCACCAAAGATTGAGACTCGGGTTCATCACAATTGTTGAACAATCCAACGGAGGTGGGGAGGAACGGTAGATCTAGGACAGTTGGGATCGTGCGATCGAGACACAGCTCAGTGTCATGAAGATCGACATCAGGGGCAGCAGAGGTAGAGTGAGAATTAGGTTGCTCTGAGGTAGGTTCAAGATTTGGTGCTGTTAAAGGCACCGAATAAGGAAACACTGGCTCCTCAATAATCGGGCTTTCTATTTCATCCTGGCAATTTTGGTACATGGTCCAATTGTGTGACTGCTCATTATAGACAGTGGCCATGTCATTCTCCTCAGGATAGGCTATTGGTGGGCTAGTGAAGTTGACTTCCTCTCTCTCATTTTCTAATTGAATTAGACGTTGCTTGAAGCTTTCCATAGATTGCTTTTGTTGGTGCTCTAGACCTTGGAAAAACTGTTGTTGCTGGGCAATGTACTGAGAGAGAAGGTCCTCTAGACCAGGTTTAGTAGCCAACGGAGGCGGTTCAGCCAAGGGGAGCTGAGGTGCCAACTCTTGATTGTAGTCCGACTGGGTATGAAAGTTGTAAGGCAAAGTGGAGTCTGGGACTAGTTGCTGACTCTGAAAATCCTGAGGGGCCCACTGTTGATCAGAATAGTCATTCTGTGGATATGATGGGTACTGGGTTTGCGAGTGTTGCCAGTCATACTCTCCATTGGGTTGATGGAACCCGCAAGGATAATTATCCTGCGACAGTTGTTGCGGGATAGCAGACTGTTCCCAACCAAAGTTATTGTGACTCCTATTATCCGGATAATAAGTGTTGTCATAGGAGGTCTGCATTGGAGATGGAAAGGTACAAACATCTTGCTGGATAGGAGGGTAATATCCTACAGAGTGGGAATGGTACACGGGTTGCTGGACTGCGGCACGAAGGGCAGAGACTGAATTTTTAAGTTCGTGGAGTACAGAATTGTACTCCGGATCTCGGTGATTATCATACCCTGTAGAAGTGTGCGAGACTGGAGTATCATGATGATACGTAGAATTGTCATACCATTGTTGAGAGTGATCACCTCGATTCTCACAAAACTGTAGTAGGTCTCATACAGAGGCCGTTCATCTGCCATTAGAGGCGATAGAGGGGTGCGGTGGACTAACTCTCAGATCGAGTCAGTAAAAGGTTAGGACAGGTCCAACCAGGCTTCTACTTGAAAAAGCAAGCCCAAGATTTGGCAAAAAGTTGCCAAAAGGAGATACTGGAGTAGTGATTCTAAATGATGCACACCAAGCACAGATAATCCTATTCTAAACAATCAAGATATATTTTAGGCATTATCTTGTTAGTTTTGGGGTTAGAGTAGATTATGACAGTGGGCGGACCACTGGTTTATCTTTTAGCCGCCGGACTAACTGTTTGCACTCAGAGGTTCTCACCAGGCTACACTCTTCAGAGCGAATCCTTTAGTACTAACTCTAGTCAACAACAAGGCAATCCGAAGCCTAGACAGACGTGCAGCACAATGGCTGTCTTAAGTACGTCCCAGACTAACCGGATTGGTCAAGTGTATAAGAAGAGTGTTCCCTCGGGTTAAGCTAGGGTTGGTGTGTGTTCCTAGTCCACACGCAACTAACCGCCGAATAGTCCAAGATGCCACGTCGAGCTCAGTGTACTTGAGTAGCAGGGACTTATGGGTGTGTTAGACAACAGGGACCCGCGCTCGTGGTCTTATTTCGATTGGATGTTAAGCGGGTTCGCTTTGTGTGGATTTTTCCTCGAACACCGGGCTAATTGGCTCTACTTCTTGATTCTTTTTATTATAGACGGATCCTGGGGATCAATTGCAGCTGGAGTGATGAGGTGGGTGATGAAATCCCACCAGTTTCAATTTTGGAGCTGGGTTTGCTCTCTTAGAGTTGATTTATTAACGGCCACGCCACGCAAGTCGAATAATATGTATGCGAAAGCAAATAGACAAGCGGCAATGATTCACCCAAATTGCTCTGTATCGCACTCAAGGCGAGGATAGAGACTTACCTCCCGTGGGCAAAATGAAGACATGAGTTTTGGTAAATACCCACCCCCAACCAAAATATAGCACCGTCCTCGGTGCTCATGACCGGGACATAAAATGATAACAAATCAGAGATGATGATGCAAAGATTCAGGAAGGATGTTACCAAGTCGGCAGAAACTCGACAGTGTGTGGTACCTGATGATCGGAAGAATGAATGTACCTGCATTTCCAGAGATATAACAGTAATAACAAATGCATGAGACTCATGTACTCTAGGAATACCGGAATTGCCTTTCCGAAAGCGCTAAGTTTTACGTCTTCAGCCAGACATGACGGGGGTATATCAAGTACCCCCAACCAGGATAAAACTCATGCAGCCCCACCACCATTCTAGTGAGGCTGTGTGCCTCAACCGTTACCATTGCACCACTGTGCAACTCTGCCATAGTCTTTGCCATTTGAAAGTAGGATTTTTCCGCGTCGTTGGTTACGGAAACCCAAACTTCAATAATATTTGTAATTAATCCGAGATTTTTAACCTGTAGAATGAGCAATTTTGTACAGTGGCTTGTGTCGGATGTCGATCCGCACTCGGGATTAGTCGGATTAGCGCGAATAAGAACATAAAATGACAGATAATATACAAGAGAAACGTGGAAGGATGAGAATGGCGAGTCGAGATTAAAAACACATCCAAGAGATCCAGAGAAGACTAAAATTATCGAAATCAAATTGCATTAATCAAACTGTTGCTTACATGAAATAAATGACAGAAATAAATAAAGCGGTAAATCTATTCTAGAAAACATTTAAGAAAGCATATAAAAAGAGATTTTAGAGAGAGAGGAAGAAGGTAGAGAGAGAATTTTCACACCTCGGTCGTTTACCGGCCGACAAGGTAGAGGTGAGAGAAAAACTCACCCTCTT
Source organism: Euptelea pleiosperma (assembly GCA_035048495.1). NCBI lineage: Eukaryota > Viridiplantae > Streptophyta > Magnoliopsida > Ranunculales > Eupteleaceae > Euptelea > Euptelea pleiosperma. Next base: position 2,383,505 of record CM068549.1, on the reverse strand, counting down.
GCATTCACCGAACGGAGTCAGTGGTGCAAAAAGGCGATCAGCCTGGGGAATCTAGAGAGAGAAAATAACCTCACACACTTACCATTGGAGTAGATCGGTGATCGGAATACGCAGGTGATTGTGACACTCCGGCCAAGGTTCAAGCATGGAGAAGGATCGTCATGAAGATGGCCAATGAAGGTGGTACTTGACCGGTGAGTGCTTCGGCCCGGGCGGCATTAGTGGAGCGGAGTGGTTCTCGGCCAAGGAGTGGATCGGGCAGCATGGAAGATGATGACTGTTGAAGTACCAGCCACGTGGTGGCTATATGGTGGAGAAACAACCAACTCTCCTTTGGAAGGAAGATGCACAGTAGGTTCTTGGGAGGAGCCCACCGATTTGTAGAGGAAGAAACTCGTGGGAGCTTGGTTTGCAGGGGCAGCAACCATTTTTCATTGCTGGTTCGGCCTGGTGCACATGGCTAGCAGGCCGTGGTGCACACTGGTTCAATGCAGGAGCCCAAACGGTGGTGCATAGGTGGCTGCATTGCCATTTTGTGGAGAGGTCAGCAAGCATGGAGTTGTAGGTTGAAACCGTGGCTGAAGAAGATGATCTTGAGGGGGCGCACAGCCTGCAATAGGTGGTAACAGGTGAAGGTGGCCAGCAACGGTGGTGAGCCTGTGTGAGGAGCTCGCCGGTTTTAATGGCGAGATGGAGGTTGTGGGGGCGGTGTGCACAACCAGTCCGTTTTTGGACTGTGGAGAGCAGATCTGCTGGGGATTTTAGTGGTTCCCACGATAGAGATGTGATCTCTAGTTCGTGAGGACACAAGAGGGTGATGTGGAGGAGAGAGGAGAGAACTGGGTACCGGTTTTAATGGTGGAAGGTGGTGGAAACGGTGATGGTTGGAGAAGACGAAGTGCAGGAAGGCTGCAAAGACTATGGCAGAGTTGCACAGTGGTGCAATGGTAACGGTTGAGGCACACAGCCTCACTAGAATGGTGGTGGGGCTGCATGAGTTGGAAAAAAAAAACAGCCGGAGTTGCAGGTCTGCAACTCCGGTAAAGGTAAAGAAAAAGAAGAAGAAGAAGATAAAGAAGATGAAGAAAAAGAAGGGTGAAGACCTTACCGGATTTGGAGAGGATGGTGGTGCTCCGCCTGGAGCTTTTCAGGCGAGCTTGCAACTCGTGGAAGATGATGATGATGATGATGGTGGTGGCGCCGGCGAACCAGTCCGGTGGTAGCTCCCGGAGAGGAAGGAGTGGAGGAAAATAAGAAAAACAAGAAGAAGAAGATAGAGGAGAGAAGGAAAAGAAGAAGACAGAGGAGAGAAGAAAAAGAAGAAGACAGAGGGGGAGAGGGGGAGAAGGACGTGCAAGCGGCCGGAGTTGCTGCCTGCAACTCCGGCGAGAAAAAAATGAAGAAGATGAAGAAGATGAGGAAGAGAAGGAAGAAAAAGAAGGAGAGGAAGGAGGAGAAAACCTCGGGAACGATTTTGGGGAAGAGAGGAAGAGATGGAAGAGGGATTAGGGTTCGAACGAACCCCTCTCCTTCACCTTTTAAAGCTCCCTATTTCCATTAATGGAAATAGGGTATTTTTGAAATAAATTTTTTTTTTTTTTTTTTTTTTTTTTTTAAGTAAAAATCTACTTTTCTATGGGGAATCTCCCCAATTAGTGGACCCCCCATTTTTTTGAAATTTAATTAAAATTCTTTGGAAATTCACGGGGTCCACTAACTGGTCGGACAGCGGGTCGATGATGATGGGCCCGGCTACAGGCCCACATGGATTTGTGATGTCCATTATCTCACAAGATGATGTGATAGACGGTCTGATGGCGATCGGATGGATGGTGACTTGATTGGGACTCAGATTGGTGGATCGACGAATCTAGAGAGATCCAACGGTCCGATTGAAGATCCAACGGTCCGATGGAAGATCCAACGGTCAGAAAGCTAAGGGAGATGAGATAGAGCCGATGGGCAGGAGTTCTGGGGTTAGGTCAGTAGATTCGAGGACCGAGAGGTGAAGAGAGATAGAGAATAAGGAGAGATGAGAGAGAAAGTATCAGAAAATAGAGAGAAAAGCACTGGCGAAGGGTCTGGAACCCTGGTCTTCACTGTGACCATCCTCACGCTTCTCCAGTAGAGTAGACTATCATTCCTTGCTGACTCATGTGGCTTTAAACGCTTTAGTCCGTCTCTTGGTCATCGGCTCTCCTGCTCTCTTCGTTCTTTGGGCCGGCTTTTTGGTCCTCTTATTCAGCCCATATTTGGCCCATATCTTCTAGTCATAGCATGTGGGCTCTTTAAGCTTTTACAATGGGCTTTCCTGATCGATGTGGGCTTGCAAGTCTCGAGAATTGTGCCATCGGGGTTTCCTGCGACAGAAGAAGCGCGTAATGAGACTCTATCAGAATGACTTCATGTCTAGACTTTCGAAAATGTGTTTAATGCATGCAAATATACCATTTCGTCCAGAAAAGTGTGTTCTACGCAATAGAAGAGACTCTTACGTAGAAAAGTAGATAAATAGAGCCTTTTACGTAGGAGAGTGCGATAACGCTAAAAGGATAATTGCTTAAAATAAGCACTTTTGAGCGAATATCACCAGTCACCATTGCAATCGATCCTCCAATAAAGGTGAGATCCTTCACCTTTTCTCTACAAATCTTCTTAGTTTTAACTATTTTCTTTCACTAGCTTCTCTTTCAAGATTAGTACACCCCTCTAAAATCTCTTTCTCTCTCTCAATGCTTTTTATTTAGACTAGTTAATTTTTGAATTAAATTAGTGAATGTATTACATTTGATTTAATAAAGTTGATTTGTTTGTGTTCATTTCTTGAAATTATTTTAATGAGTTCTTATCCGTTATTTTATTAGTTTTAATAAGTCTCTATAAAATCGAAAAAGAACATTTAAAAAAAAAAAAAAAAAAGAAAGAGTCATTTTATGTTCTTTACTGCACGTTCCCTAATCCTGAGTGCAGATCGACATTCGATACGAATCCCTATGCTAGAATCTCTGAATTTTGCAAGAAATCTCGGATAAATTACAAATCTTGTTGATTCTAGGGTTTCCGTAACCAACAACGCGGGAAATACCTACTTTCACTAGCTCCTTCTCATGAAGAGTACTTTATCCAACAGGGTACCTCAGACGGAGACAACATGACTACCAACTAGCTAACGGCAGGTATTCTCCACGATCTCGGAAATAAGCGACAAATCTTGCTTACCTTATCGCTTAACCCCGAGAGGGGGCGATGTGGGTACCATAATTTCACCACCATGGCACGTGGCAGATTTGAAACATGATGGTCTTTCATTGGACACTTCAAAGGATTGATGACCAGCTGGCGGCCCATGACCAGCTGGCGGCCCTTGACCAGCTAGCGGCCCATGACCAGCTGGTGGCCCGTGACCAGCTAGCGGCTCTTGACCAGCTGGCGGCCCCTGACCAGTGGCGGCCCATGACCAGCTGGCGGCCCTTGACTAGCCGGCGGTTCATAACCAGCTGGTGGCTCAGAACCAGTTGGCGGCTCAAGACCTCCTAGAGATCCCGTACCACATGACAACCCAATTCAAGCTGACGGCCGAGACCACCATACGGCCCCCGACCGGCTAGCAAATCATGATCACCAGACGGTCCTGGGTCATCAAATTGCGCAAATCCACCGATCAAGCCATATTGGCCTAACGATCGAAAAAACCTAGCTTCAAATGGCATCGTTGCCGCTTGGGTGTACGGGAATTTAACCTTTTAGTATTTTTAGCAATTTTTATTACTATTTTAATGGCTCGGACGGCCGAGTGCAACTTGTAATAACTTAGAAAATTTTCTATTTTTGAATATTTACTGCAAGATCTTGTTAAAGGGTTTGCTAGAAACCCTAGATTGAGTGAAAAATATAAAAAAAATAAAAAAATTCAAAAATTCAAAAAAATTAGGGTTGCTATATTCTGTGGATTTTTAGAAATATTTTATATCAAGGATTTGCAATTTTTGGAAAATTTCCAAAAAGTTAAAATTCTGTCAAATTAGGCTTTTCAAAATTAGACACTTCCACTTTGAGAGAATTTCTATCTTTAGAAATCCTCTAAATTTTGAAAAGTCTACAAAAGGAAATACCCTAAATTTAACAGAATTCCAATTTTGGGAAATTTCCCAAATTGTAAGGGATTTCAAAATCTAATCTTTCTTGGAATATTTCCAAAATTCGGGAAACATTTCAAATATAGGAATTTTCCAATTTGGAAATTTCTAAATTCGAATCCCAACCCGAATTTGGAAACTAATTCAAACACTTGCCTAAATTCAGTGCTTGCCCCATGAACCCTAAAAAGGCAAGAATCTTCCAATTGGAATCCCAAATACCTAGACCTTTCAATATAATCTGTAGGAGTACGATCCAAGTATGGGTAGGGAGCGAAAGCTCAAAGAGGTGGACTCGGGCCCAAGCCCATTTGGATACCCCCCCTCCCTATCCCACGAAGGCGACCCTGAGGCGTGGCCCACAGGAGGTAAGTCCCTTCCCTCACCTTGAGTGCGATACTGTGCAATTAGGTGAATTAAAGTGCCGCGTGTCTATTTGCTTTTGCATAAACTTATTCACACTACGTGGAGGGCTGCTAATTAATGAACCCTAATTGAGCAGACCTAGCTCCTCATTAAAATTGGTGGGATTTCATCACCCACCTCATCACTAGAACACCTTCGGTAGTAATGAAACCCTGACTTGCATAGAGATCCTGGCAACTTGAATAGGAGACGTGCTCTTCTGTCTCGAGGCCTTACTCTTCTTGGCGAGATCCTCCTGCTTCAGTTCGTTGGGGATCCGCTTGAGGATGTATTTAACTTTATCCTCTATACCTCGGGGGTATTCCAAAGGTCTCCTAACAAATTCTGCAAACACAAAGGCAACAGAGTTACAATTTGAACAAAGAAATGTGCTTTAGAAGGACGGGATGCAGAGAGACACCTACCTCAGAGTTGAAAGAGATTTGGATTGGATGGATGGTAAAACACTCTTCCGCATGCTTGTCACGATCCCAAGATCCCGTCACCAATAAAGGATCCAAATGCCATCCTTTATTGTTGTCAGGAAGGTTCTCAACGAACTTGCGTTCCCTCTTCCTAGCAGCTATAGACCAGAAGCGGTTAATGTGAGAGTTGTCTGGACATTTCTTCAGAATGTACAAGTAATATATCTTGGCCAGACCTATCTTGTGTTTACTGATGGAGTTTATATACTCCACCCACGTCATCAGACGCCAAAAATTCCCGTGCATCTGGCCGGGAGCTTTGTCATAAAACCACAGCCGTTCTCGAACAAGAGCAGAGAAATGTAGACTCATCACGTCCTTCAACTGATGACGGGTGATACTGATTTCACCTCGGTTGGTCGGTTCCCTGTGCCTATGACCAATGGTGATAAAGATTGAGCGGGATATCCCAAACTCACCCCGGACACCTACTATGTAAGGATCATTCCCATCAGTAGGAACGCTCTCTATCCACTCCTGGGCATAAGGGTTGACCCCAGCCTAATTGATTTCAGATTGAACTGCCTCAGGCTCTCTTGTGTCTTCCAGCATCATATCTATAGAACCCGGGGAAACTTCATCCTCAGGAGCAACTAATATTCATTCAAAAGTGCTTATTTTAAGCAATTATCCTTTTTGTGTTATCATACTCTCCTACATAAAACTGTCATTTTTATCAACTTTTCTACGAAAGAGTTTCTTCTGTTAGGTAGAACACATTTTTCTAGACAAAATGGTATATTTGCATGAATTAAACACATTTTTGAAAGTCGAGATATAAAGTCATTCTGATTAAGTCTCATTACGTGCTTTTCTATCACAGGAAACCCGATTGGAAAATTTTTATGGATTGCGGGCCCACAACTGAATGCTAGAGTCCAGGACCAAAGCTCAAGAGCCAACAGGCTGAGGATAAGAAGATATAGGCCAAGTGCGGGAAGAGCCAGAGAATCGAAAAAACCTCAGAAAAGATCAAGAGAGTAGGAGAGCCAAGCACCCCGAGAAGAGATTAAGGAGAATAAAGCTCAATTAATTAACACAAGATGAAACCTTGACGAGTTGGTAAAGCTTGTAGAAGACATGTCAAAAAACTAGGGTTCAAGACCCTTTGCTATTGAAATTAAGGTTTTTCCGTGTCGTCAGATCGAAAACCCGGTATTTCCACAATATTTGTAATTTTGATCCGATTTGGTACACTTAATCTGCAAAAATGCAGATTTGCATAGTGGCTTGTGTCGGATGTCGAATCTGCACTCGGGGTTAGGGAACACAATTTATCTGAACACGAAAACACAGAAAAATGCTTGAAATGGATGGAAGGGTGAGGATGGTGATTAATGGTAGGGATTTGAAAACAAACTTTTTGAGTGAGATTAATGAACTATTCTGAGCAAAAATTAAATTCAGTAATGAATATAATGTGCTTACAAATATTGAACAACTAAAGGAAAAATTATCTAGAAAGCATTCAAAATAAAGACTAAGCTAGAGAGAGAAAGGTCTAGAATATTAGAGAGAGAAATTAAGTTTAGAGTTAGGCAGAGAGAGAGTAAAAAAGAATTAGAAAGAAACCTAGAGAGAGAAAGAGAATTTTAGAGAGAGAAATAGATTTAGAACAAGAAAGAGATAAGAAATTGCAAAAATTAGAAAGATAGGAAAGAGAGAGAAAGATACACTTTAGAGAGAGAAAAGGGAAGATGAGATCTTTACCTTTGGAGAATAACACATGGTGCACTTTCGAGGTAAAGGTTGTGACCAGTCAAGTGGTTATGACGATGTAAGGAGGTGAGAGAGAAGAATATGACTTGTTGGTGTAGATCTGCTAATGTGAAAATTAGGTTTTTCCGTGTCGTTGGTTACGGAAACCCTAGATCTCAACAATATTTGTAATTTCTCCGAATTGGTTCACTTAATCTGCAAAATTGCAGACTTGCATAGTGGCTCGTGTCGGATATCGTCCGCACTCGGGGTTAGGGCAAATAGTTGAACAATTAACAGAAATCTGCTTAGAACAATGGGGAGGTGAGAATGAGAGAAGAAAGTGGATAATTAAAAATTCATTTTTGAGTTTGATGAAAATCTATTAGAATAATGATTAAAACATAACAATGATTGAAATAAAATGCATTAATTAATCAAAAATAGAATGTCAATTACAAGCCTTGAATCAACAACTATTGCAAACAATTAAATAAATCTAACTTAAAATAAAAGCAATTAAATGAGCTAGAGAGAGAAACGAGGTAGAGAGAGAAAATCTAGAATCTAGAGAGAGAAATATAGGTTCTAGAGAGAGAAGTAAGACTTAGAGAAAAAAAGAGGGCTTTAGAGAGAGAAACCTAGAGAGATAGGATTACCTCATGATCTTACGGTGGGTGATGGCTGTTGTGCAAGCTGAGTTGCATGTGAGTTACAGAAAAATGGAGGCAGCAAGGTGAGGGTGACTGGTGTTGTTGGTTGGTATACCAGAACAGTGAGAAGATGGTGGATTTCGGTGATGGATGCGTGGAGGTAGGCTAGTGGAGGCGTTGAGGGTAGCAGCACGTTGCTGCAACTGACTAGGACTCACTTGATGCACGTAGAGGCAGCCAATCTCCTGTGAGAGATCGTGATGGTGAGGTTCTTCCTGTGAGATGGCGGAGGAGGCAGCAACGTTTGTGGTTGCTGATGTGCTCCACGGGTATGAAGATCACCGTCGTGTGCAAAGGTGAGGACGGGGTTGAGGATGCCGTCTGCACCTTGCAATTGGAATGTGGGCCGTAGAGAAGGCGGAGTTGCTGGTGAAGGGATGACGTTGCTGAAGGTCCGTTGAAGAGCACTATTAGCAAGACAATGTTCAGGTTGCTTGAGGAGCTAAGCTTCTCACCGGTGAAAATCGGAGTTGCAGGTTGGTCCGGCTAGAGAAGTGAATAGTTACAAGCTGTGAGTTGTGGATATGCAACAGCAGCGTGGAGGGGTGAGTTGCAGTCCGCTTGGACCAGCAATGGAGGAGGGACGCACCTCCAACCAGATCGTGAAGGGAGCACGTGGTGGGTTTAGAGAGGAGGTGGCAAGGGTGATGGTTTCGCCGGACTGTTGGCCGTTCAGTCGGAGAAGCAGCAGGCCAGAGTTGCAGCAACTCCGGCGTAAAGATGAGAAGAAGAAAAAGAAGAAGAAGAAGAAGAAGAAGAGGAAGAAGAAGAGGAACAAGAAGAAGAAGAAGAAGAAGAAGAAGAAGAAGAAGAAGAATACTTACCAGACGGCCGGAGTTGCCGGCAACTCCGGCGAAGACGAGAAGAAGATGAAGAAAAGGAAAAACGAGAAAGAAGAAAGGAGGAGGAAGATGGGGCCAAAAACGAGGGGAAGAGTAAAGGGGAAGGAGAGGAGAAGAAAAGAGGGGGATTAGGGTTCGAACGAACCCCTCTCCTTCTCCTTTTAAAGCTCCCTATTTCCATTAATGGAAATAGGGTATTTTTTAAATAAAAAAAATATTTTTAAATTTTTTTTTTTTTTTTTTTTTTTTTTTAAAGTAAAATGCTACTTTTTCTTGGGGAATGTCCCCATTTAGTGGACCCCCCATTTTTTAAAATTTAATTAAAATTCTTTGGAAATTCACGGGGTCCACTAACTGGTCGGACAACGGGTCGATGATGATGGGCCCGGCTACTGGCCCACATGGACTGATGATGTCCATCGTTTCACAAGATGATGTGACAGGCATTCTGAAGGCGATCGGATGGATGGTGACTTGATTGGGACCCAGATTGGTAGATCGACGGATCTAGAGAGATCCAACGGTCCGATTGAAGATCCAACGGTCCGATGGAAGATCCAACGGTCAAAAAGCTAAGGGAGATGAGATAGAGCCGAAGGGTAGGAGTTCTGGGGTTAGGTCAGTAGATTCGAGGATCGAGAGATGAAGAGAGAGAGAGAATAAGAAGAGATGAGAGAGAAAGTATCAAAAAAATGGAGAAAAGTATTGGCAGAGGGTCTGGAACCCTGGTCTTCACTGCGACCATCCTCACGCTTCTCCAGTAGAGTAGACAATCATTCCTTGCTGACTCATGTGGCTTTAAACGCTTTGGTCTGTCTCTTGGTCATTGGCTCTCCTGCTCTCTTCGTTCTTTGGGCCAGCTTTTTGGTCCTCTTATTTAGCCCATATTTGGCCCATATCTTCTAGTCATACCATGTGGGCTCTTTAAGCTTTGATAATGGGCTTTCATGATCGATTTGGGCCCACAAGTCTTGAGAATCATCCCATCGGGGTTTCCTGCGACAGAAGAAGCGCGTAATGAGACTTTATCAGAACGGCTTAATATCTAGACTTCCGAAAATGTGTTTAATGCATGCAAATATACCATTTCGTTCAGAAAAGTGTGTTCTACGCAACAGAAGAGACTATTACGTAGAAAAGTAGATAAATAGAGCATTTTACGTAGGAGAATGCAATAACGCTAAAAGGATAATTGCTTAAAATAAGCACTTTTGAGCGAATATCACAACCCCCAACCAGCATGTTGCCAATCCTTGGCAATTAGTGTGAAATAAATGACCTTAAAAGTGCTCTGCACATGCTGCACACTTTTTCATATTAGCTCCGTGATATTCGCTCAAAAGTGCTTATTTTAAGCACTTATCCTGTTAGCGTTATTGCACTCTCCTACGTAAAACTGCTCTAATTATCCACTTTTCTACGTAAGAGTCTATCTCATTGCGTAAAACACACTTTTCTGGACGAAATGGTATATTTGCATGCATTAAACACATTTTCGGAAGTCTAAATATTAAGCCGTTCTGATAAAGTCTCATTACGCGCTTCTTCTGTCGCAGGAAACCCCGATGGGACGATTTTCGAGACTTGTGGGCCCAAATCGATCATGAAAGCCCATTATCAAAGCTTAACAAGCCCACATGCTATAACTAGAAGATATGGGCCAAATATGGGCTGAATAAGAGGACCAAAAAGCCGGCCCAAAGAACGAAGAGAGTAGGAGAGCCAATGACCAAGAGACGGACCAAAGCGTTTAAAGCCACATGAGTCAGCAAAGAATGATGGTCGACTCTACTGGAGAAGCGTGAGGATGGTCCCAGTGAAGACCAGGGTTCCAGACCCTCCGCCAGTGCTTTTTTCCATTTTTTTTGATACTTTTTCTCTCATCTCTCCTTATTCTCTCTCTCTCTTCATCTCTCGATCCTCGAATCTACTGACCTAACCCCAGAACTCCTGCCTATCAGCTCTATCTCATCTCCCTTAGCTTTCTGACCGTTGGATCTTCCATCGGACCGTTGGATCTTCAATCGGACCGTTGGATCTCTCTAGATCCGTCGATCTACCAATCTGGGTCCCAATCAAGTCACCATCCATCCGATCGCCTTCAGAATGCCTGTCACATCATCTTGTGAGACGATGGACATCATCAGTCCATGTGGGCCAGTAGCCGGGCCCATCAGCATCGACCCGCTGTCCGACCAGTTAGTGGACCCCGCGAATTTCAAAAATAATTTTAATTAAATGGGGGGTCCACTAATTGGGGAGATTCCCCATAGAAAAGTAGGTTTTTACATTAAGTAGGTTTTTACTTAATGAAAAAAAAATTTATTTTCAAAAAATACCCTATTTCCATTAATGGAAATAGGGAGCTTTATAAGATGAGGGAGAAGGGTTCGTTCGAACCCTAATCCCCCTCAAATCTTCTCCTTTCTCTCCCCCTATCAATCCCGCATTCACCCTTGGCCCCATTCTTCTTCTTTTTCTTCTTTTCTCTTTCTCCTTTTCTTCATCTTCTTCTTCTTCTTCTTTTTCTTTTTCTTCTCATCTTTTTCGTTTTCGTTTTCGTTTTTTTTGGTCATTACCGTTTTCTCAACGCCGGAGTTGCAGACCTGCAACTCCGGCCGTCAGTGCTCCCCACCTCCTTGCTACCGCCTGCTGCCCTCTCACCTTCAGTGCACACAGACTGAACGTCTTCCTTGCGGCCATAATCCATCTTCAAAACCCCCACGTTTTGGAAAGAGAGAAGTCTTTCTCTCTTGCTGTCGTCTCCCCCATCTCGTCCCTCTCTTCATCCCCTCTTCGATCGTCCTCACCTCTCTCTCTCTCACGCCCCTTTCTTCTTCACGTGGGCAGCCACCATCAACCATTGAAAACCAAAGAAAAAAAAAAAAAAAAAAGAAAAGAAAAATAAGAAGGAGAAGAGGAAAAGAAAGAGGAGAAGAGAAGAAGAGGAGAGGAGGTCGTACCTCCCATGCTACTCCTCCACGATCTCCACCACCGCCTAACCTTTATTGCTGCCCTCTCCAGCGCCCTCCACATCACTGGTTCTCTTCATCATAAGATCGGCAAGAGCATCTCCGCCCATCACCAACGTTTTCATCCTCAAAAGCCGTCAACACCCTATGGATCTCTAACTTGCTGCTGCACATCTTCCCCATTCTTCAAGCCGTGGTCCTTCTCTAAAGCGCTCCAACGTCCTTCCAAAGGAAAGCCTGAAATCTCCACTATTTCAGGCCGTCCTCTTCAACATACCATCCGCTTGCATCTTGCTGCCTTGCACACCATTCATGGGCTGCCATCTCATCTTCACGAAGTCCACCATAGCATGTCCTCCAAACAGCGTGCACAGTCGGTGGAACAACGTTCTATCCATCCAACGTTAGCACTGCCTTCCCCACCGTGGTTACACCACTCTATTGGCCTTGTCCTTCACTGTTTCACCACCTAAAGTGCGGCCTTTCTTCTTTGGCCGATCTCAGCCCACCTCCGGTAAGTCAGGTGAGTTCCTCATCTTTCTCTCTCAATTTCTCTCTTTAGGTCTCTCCATTTCTCTCTCTCCATGTTCATTTCTTAGGTTTCTCTCTCAAGCTCTCTTTCTCTCTCTAGATTTGATTTTCTCTCTCACCTCTCTTATGTCTCTTTCTAGTTTAGTTTTTGTCTATATGCTTTCTAGTTAAAGTTGGCTGATTTGATAATGTTTTGCTTAGAAATTTGTAAGGCTCGTACTTCGATTGAATGAATAAAATTGGGTTCATTTTGGAGTTTTAGTGTTTAAATTCGAATAATTGATGCATAGGATTGTTTCTAATTCTTGGTAATTTTTCTCTCTAAAATCACAACAAATAATGTTTTAAAGACCATTTCAATCACCACTCTCACCCCACCATCATTTCCATATTTTCTTGATAAAAATCCGTCATTGCATGTTCATGAGTCGCGCTAACTAACCCGAGTGCGGATCGACATCCGACACGAATCCCTATACAAAATCTTTGAATTTTACAGGATAATCGGATAATATTACAAATTGTGTTGAAGTTAGGGTTTCCATAACCAACGACACGGAAAAAGCCTACTTTCACTCCGGGAAAACACCGTTCGTCAAATTATTGAATGGATGCAAAAACAATTACATGCTAGCGAAGAGTTTGAAAGTTTTGGCAAGACTACAGACTGATAATCATGACCCAGAATAGTCAGACTCTGCGTGTGTGTGTGCTCAACATTCTCATCATCCGACAGTAAAGATTTCCAGATCACCTCTAAGTTTTTCTGCCTCGACCTCAAATCTCACATGTTTAGCACTCAGAATAGAATCACACAAGAAGGGTTTTCTTCTTTTCTCTCAATTTATATGTGAGGAGATGTATTTAATATAAAGAGGCAAAAGATCTCACATATATTTTATTTGAAGGAAGGACATCTTTAACAGAAGAAGATCTCATGATTGGAATACCACTTCACTCGGGAACGTCAGATCAAACTCTATAGCTTCTCTTTCTCCAATCTCCACATTTTATGATCGTACTATCCTAGAATCAAGTAGGACTTTCCTGGGTTGTAATGAGGCTTAGGTCAGGTGTAGAGAGATAAAGGAATGCAGGATTTCAAAGATCTTGAGAGGATATTGCCCTTTTCTAGAATTTTTCCTGCGGCGTAACACCATTATCTGGTTCTTTTTCCTTTTTTCGTATTTTTCTCTTTTTCTTGATATTTCTGAGACTGCTCAATTTCTTTTCAGCTCTTCTTCATACTTTCTTTCCATATTTTGTTTTTGGCTTGAACTACTTTCTTTTCCTTTTGATTCTTCTTCTTTACTTTTCTTTTTCACAGTACACCCACATCAGTTATTCTTTTGTCCATCTCAAAATAAGGGTAGCCAGTCATGTTTCGTAGCTGGACTGGATTTTAGGTTGATGGGTTTGCAAAGAAAAGGCTTTTATAGAAAGGTTCAAAGGGTTTCTAGTGAAGTATAATTCAGGTGAGTAAAAAGGCTGAATGGTTCAGAAAAAATGGCCTAAATCATTTTCTAGGTTTGCACTATCATGTATACTGTCTTGACTGGATATAGAGAAGGTTCTGTCGTAGTAATCCAATTTTGATGTCGTTCCAAGTTTTATGATCGAAGCAAAAGATAATGAAATCTCTCAACGAATATTGCGGGCGTGAAGAATAGTGAGTCATCTTGTGACTCAGAATTGTTGTATAACACTCTGAATTGATTAAAGGCTCGAAAGCTCACTGGGTTAGGTCTCCACAATTATTCTCACAGGATCTCCAGAATTTCAAAACTTAGGATGACTCTAATGTTGATAGTGTACCATTATGCCAAATCTGAGTTTTTCTGAGTTTTCAAACCTGCTGTAGTCACGCTTGACTTGACTCAACGCTAACAAAAATTGACATCCTCAATACTGACTTAACGGAGGTTTTCAGCTAATCAAAGTCAGGGTATTTGACACATTTTTGAAATTCTAGAAAACTTTTGGAGAACATCGGAAATCACCCTAAAAATAAAATGTTTTTTTTTTTTTTTTTTTATTTTTTTATTTTTTTATTTTTTTATTTTTTTATTTTTTTTTATTTTTATTTATTATTATTTTTTTTTTTATCAAAATGAAGACATGAGTTTTGGTAAATACCCCACCCCCAACCAAAATACAGCACCGTCCTTGGTGCTCATGACCGGGATATAAAATGATAACAAATCAATGATGATGATGCAAAGATTCAGGAAAGATGTTACCAAGTCGGCAGAAACTCGACAGTGTGTGGTACCTGGTGATCGGAAGAATGAATGTACCTGCATTTCCAGAGATATAACAGTAATAACAAATGCATGAGACTCATGTAATCTAGGAATACCAGAATTGCCTTTCCGAAAGTGCTAAGTTTTACGTCTTCAGCCAGACATGACGGGGGTGACAGGCACCCCCAACCAAGTTGGAGCACCGGAGACTGAGTGGATCATCAGTTGACATAAACAGGATCGATGAGATCGATATCAAAAGTCTGAATGAACAATACGTCAAGTTCATGGAACTGTTTTAGACGCTGCCCATTGACCTGGAAAGAGGAGTGATCCTTAGGATCCTCAATAGTGATTGCCCCAAAGGGTGTTACTGCGGTGACCGTATAAGGACCGGTCCACCTAGATTTCAGTTTCCCAGGGAAGAGATGGAGACGAGAATTATAAAGAAGGACCTTCTGTCCTGGATGGAACTCTTTCCTGAGGATGCTCTTGTCATGTATCCACTTCATTTTTGCTTTGTAATTTTTGGACAAGTTGTAGGCATCATTTCTGAGTTCTTCTAACTCATTCATTTGAAGTTTCCGCTCCTCTCCTGCGGAGTCTAGGTCGAAGTTGAGCTTCTTAATGGCCCACAGGGCACGATGTTCAATCTCTACTGGAAGATGACAGGGTTTCCCAAAGACGAGACGATAGGGAGACATATTGAGTGGGGTCTTGTAGGCGGTTCTGTATGCCCATAAAGCATCAGTGAGACGAGTAGACCAATCTTTACGTGTGGTATTGACTGTCTTCTCCAAGATCTGCTTGATCTGACAATTAGAAACCTCCACTTGACCACTAGTTTGCGGATGATAAGCTAGGGCCACCTTGTGGGTTACCCCATACTTTTTCATTAATTTCTCGAATATCCTATTGCAGAAATGGGTGCCCCCATCACTAATGATGGCCTTAGGGGCACCGAATCGGGCGAAGATGAACTCCTTTAGGAATTTGACCACCACTTTGTGGTCATTGGTCTTGGTGGGAATGGCTTCTATCCATTTGGATACATAGTCTATCGCAAGGAGAATGTACTCAAAACCATAGGAAACGGGAAAGGGGCCCATGAAGTCGATGCCCCAGATGTCAAATATTTCATCGACCTGGATGGGAGTGAGGGGCATCATGTTCCTCTGGGAGATGCGGCCTAGATGCTGGCAATTAGGACAGGTTTTGCAGTAGATATGGGCATCTTTAAATAGTGTAGGCCAGTAGAATCCGCATTGCAGGACTTTTTCTGCAGTTTTCTTAGTACTAAAATGACCACCACAAGGTTGGTCGTGACATGAGGACAAGATATTGAGTTGGTCCGACTCAGGGACACAGAGACGAATGATCTGGTCAGGACAGTATTTATACAAATAAGGGTCATCCCAAGAGTAGTACTTAACTCTTGCTAGGAATTGGCTTTTGTCCTGTTTTGACCAGTGTGAAGGCATTTCTTCGGTGACAAGGTAGTTGACAATGTCAGCATACCATGGATGAACGGAGATAGCGAACAGTTGTTCGTCTGGAAAGGTTTCAGGGATGGGCTGGGTGTCGAAGGATGACTCTAAAGTCAGTCTAGACAAGTGATCAGCCACTACATTCTCAGTTCCTTTCTTATCCTTGATCTTGAGGTCGAATTCCTGCAGTAAGAGAATCCATCGAATTAATCGAGGCTTGGTTTCCTTTTTCGACATGAGATAACGAAGGGCTGCATGATCAGTGTACACTACCACCTTAGTGGCTAAGAGGTACTGACGGAATTTATCAAGGGCGAAGACTACCGCCAGGAGTTCTTTCTCAGTGGTGGAGTAATTCATTTGGGCAGAGTTAAGAGTTTTGCTCGCGTAGTAGATCACGTGTGACCTTTTGTCAACTCTCTGCCCTAGAACGGCGCCTGACGCGTAGTCAGAAGCATCGCACATTACCTCGAAGGGTAGAGTCCAGTCAGGGGGACGGATAATGGGCGCAGTAGTGAGCTCAGATTTTAGACGCTCAAATGCCTTGACACAGTCAACATTAAAGTCGAAAGGACTATCTTTAGCCAGAAGATGGGACAGAGGTCGAGCGATTTGAGAGAAGTCCTTGATAAATCGCCTATAGAATCCTCCGTGTCCCAAAAAGGATCGGATGTCACGCACGGACTTAGGAATGGGCAAGGTCGAGATGATATCGATTTTAGCTTTGTCGACCTCAATGCCCTGATGGAAAATGACATGTCCCAGAACAATGCCCTTCTTCACCATGAAGTGGCATTTCTCCCAATTGAGGACAAGTCGCTTGTCCTGACAGCGGTGAAGTACAAGCCCTAGATGGTTCAGACAGTCATCAAAGGATGACCCAAAGACTGAGAAGTCGTCCATAAAGACTTCGAGGAATTTTTCCACCATGTCAGAGAATATGCTCATCATACACCTTTAAAAAGTCGCGGGTGCATTGCAGAGGCCAAAGGGCATGCGCTTGTAGGCAAAAGTGCCAAAGGGACAGGTGAAAGTTGTCTTCTCGTGATCCTCAGGGGCGATGGGTATTTGATTATACCCTGAGTAACCATCAAGGAAGCAGTAATAGGAGTGACCTGCTAGTCTCTCCAACATCTGGTCTATGAAGGGTAAAGGAAAATGGTCCTTCCTAGTGTTGGTGTTGAGTCGTCGGTAATCGATGCAGACTCTCCACCCTTTCTTCAGGCGCTGGGTGACCATTTCCTTGTTCTCATTTTCCACAACTGTGAATCCTGCCTTTTTAGGGATGACATGAATAGGACTCACCCATTTGCTATCGGAGATGGGATAAATGATACCCGCATCTAACAGTTTAAGGACCTCATCCCGGACTACATCCTTCAAGACGAGGTTCAACCTCCTCTGGTGTTCTCGCGAGGTTTTGGATTGATCCTCGAGATAGATGTGATGTTGGCACACCGAGGGGTCTATGCCACGAATATCATCTATAGTCCAACCTATCGCAGATTTGTGCTCGTTGAGCAGCTCGAGAAGTTTTTTACGTTCACTCTCAGACAAAGCGGAAGCAATAATGATAGGGTAGGTTTCCTTAGGACCAAGATAGGCATAGGAAAGATCTGTTGGAAGTGGCTTGAGCTCCAATGTTGGAGCAGATGGAGTTAAAGTAGGTGTCACAGAAGACACGAATTGAAGAGGTTTGACTTCAGTAGTAAAAGGAAGGATGGGTTCTCTGGCCATGGTTATCAGAGGCTCGAACTCAATGAGTGGAGCGGGGATCTCTATCAGTGGAGCAGTTTCCAAAAGATCATTGAGATCAGAAATGGCTGACTCTGTTGCAAAGTCAGCTCCAAAGTGTTCTAGACACTGCTTAAGAATATCTTCGGTGGAGTCCGAGATTAGACTCTCAACGGCACACATTTCATCGGTCACTTCGCGATCGGCATCTTGTTGCATTAGACGAAAGATATTGACCTCAGCTTTGAGGTTTCCGAAAGCAATGGACATGTTTTCGTCCCAGCACCCGATGTGTGCGTTCGCGGTGGCAAGGAATGGACGGCCTAAGATGACCGGAATGCGGTTATCCTGACACGCAAGTCTCAAGAATCACCCGATCGGGTTTCCTGCAAGAGAAAAGCACGTAATGAGACTTAATCGAAACGGCTTCATATCTAGACTTCCAGAAATGCGTTTAAAGCATGCAAATATACCATTTCGTCCAGAAAAGTGTGTTCTACGTAATGAAAGAGACTCTTCCGTAGAAAAGTGTATAAATAGGGAAGTTTAACATAGGAGAGTGTGATAACGCTAAAGGATAATGGCTTAAAATAAGTACTTTTAAGCGAATATCATCAACCTCAGGGCATGTATCCCCCTGGGTTCAATCAACCCACTAGGCAATTCAATCAGGGTCAGTACCAGCAGAGTCAGTACCCATCTACTCAGAACCAGCAATTCCAACAGGGTCATTACTCTGGACAACCGAGCACATTTCAGAATCAGCAAAGAGTTCCCCAGAACTTTCAGAACCCACAGATTGTCCCAACTAATTCTTCCGCCTATAACTATAATGCCCCGATGAGCTCGAGTCGCGAATTGGTGCCTCAGCTCCCATTAGCTGCTCCCCAACAGTCGGTCCCCAAACCCGGTATCGAGGACCTTCTAGCTCAACTGATTACTCAATCTATGCAACGCCTAGAGCAACAGCAACAGCAATCCATGCTTCGTCTAGAGCAACGCTTAGGCAACCTGGAAGCTGAGAAAGCCAAAGGCATCTTCCCTAGCCAACCCATCGCTAACCCAAAAGGAAATGCCAAAGGAGCAGTATATGAGATCAGTTCCCAATCTCAAAGCCAGAATGAGAATTGTCAAGGGGAGGTGCAAGCTGTAACCACCCTACGATCTGGAAAAACTGTGGACATGGGAGTCCAACCACCACCGGTGCCATCTCCAGCACCCATCACTCGCACCGTGGAAACTAGTCCAAATCCTACCTCTGCTTCTTCTACCTCTGCACCAACATCAGATATCCCTGTGCAGAAATCTAAGGCTAAAGACAAATCCATTTGTCGAGTAAAGCCTCCCTTCCCGGACAGACTTGTCCAAGATAAGCGGGATCAGCAATTCTCTGAGATCTTAGATGTCTTTAAAGACGTCCAGATCAATATCCCATTCCTTTCTGCTATCAAGCAAATCCCCTCCTATGCCAAATTCCTCAAGGACTTGTGCACAGTTAAGCGGCGTACGCATGTAAAAGTCCACAGGATAATAAAAGTCAACGACTTTTACTAGGACATCTTCAATGATTCCTCTTGGAATCTTGATGGACTGATCAGCCAATTTCAGGGTGACATTGGTAGGCTTCATATCTTTCAGTCCTAACTGCTGATATACCGAGAATGGTATGAGGTTGACGCTAGCCCCTAAATCTAGCAAGGCAGTGCAGCTAAAGTTGTCACCAATTTCACATTGGACAGTTGGGCTACCTGGATCCTTGTGTTTGATCACACTGTTGCGTTGAATGAACGCGGTAGCTTTTTCGGCCAAGAAGGCAGCTTTGGGTACATGCGTACGCCACTTAACTGTGCACAAGTCCTTGAGGAATTTGGCATAGGAGGGGATTTGCTTGATAGCAGAAAGGAATGGGATATTGATCTGGACGTCTTTAAAGACATCTAAGATCTCAGAGAATTGCTGATCCCGCTTATCTTGGACAAGTCTGTCCGGGAAGGGAGGCTTTACTCGACAAATGGATTTGTCTTTAGCCTTAGATTTCTGCACAGGGATATCTGATGTTGGTGCAGAGGTAGAAGAAGCAGAGGTAGGATTTGGACTAGTTTCCACGGTGCGAGTGATGGGTGCTGGAGATGGCACCGGTGGTGGTTGGACTCCCATGTCCACAGTTTTTCCAGATCGTAGGGTGGTTACAGCTTGCACCTCCCCTTGACAATTCTCATTCTGGCTTTGAGATTGGGAACTGATCTCATATACTGCTCCTTTGGCATTTCCTTTTGGGTTAGCGATGGGTTGGCTAGGGAAGATGCCTTTGGCTTTCTCAGCTTCCAGGTTGCCTAAGCGTTGCTCTAGACGAAGCATGGATTGCTGTTGCTGTTGCTCTAGGCGTTGCATAGATTGAGTAATGAGTTGAGCTAGAAGGTCCTCGATACCGGGTTTGGGGACCGACTGTTGGGGAGCAGCTAATGGGAGCTGAGGCACCAATTCGCGACTCGAGCTCATCGGGGCATTATAGTTATAGGCGGAAGAATTAGTTGGGACAATCTGTGGGTTCTGAAAGTTCTGGGGAACTCTTTGCTGATTCTGAAATGTGCTCGGTTGTCCAGAGTAATGACCCTGTTGGAATTGCTGGTTCTGAGTAGATGGGTACTGACTCTGCTGGTACTGACCCTGATTGAATTGCCTAGTGGGTTGATTGAACCCAGGGGGATACATGCCCTGAGGTTGATGATATTCGCTTAAAAGTACTTATTTTAAGCCATTATCCTTTAGCGTTATCACACTCTCCTATGTTAAACTTCCCTATTTATACACTTTTCTACGGAAGAGTCTCTTTCATTACGTAGAACACACTTTTCTGGACGAAATGGTATATTTGCATGCTTTAAATGCATTTCTGGAAGTCTAGATATGAAGCCGTTTCGATTAAGTCTCATTACGTGCTTTTCTCTCGCAGGAAACCCGATCGGGTGATTCTTGAGACTTGCGTGCCCACGATCATCCATAGAAGCCTAATATCAAAGCTTAAAGAGCCAACAGGCTACGACTAAAAGATATAGGCCAACTACGGGTCGAGTCAGAGAATCATAGAGCCAGATAAAGAACTAAGAGAGAGGCAAAGCTGAAGACCAAGAGACGGGCTAAAGTGATTCAAAGCTGTATCAAATGACGGCTTACGTGATTGGTGAAGCCGATTGAAGATTAAATTGAAGATCAGGGTTCAAGACCCTTCTGCCAGCTTTGTTGCCTTTATTTTGTGTTATTTTCTCTCTCATCTCTCCTAATTTTCTCTCCTCTCTCCTAACTTTATCTCCATCTCTTTAGACCCTAGCATCTAACCCTTAGATCATATCATCCTACCATTAGATCATCATATCCCCCGTCCGATCCTCAGATCGACTGCCCCGATCCTCAGATCGATCATCCTAACCCTTCGATCTCCATCATCTAACCTCTAATCTCCTTTCCTCTAGCTCTATACCATCTCCCATAACTTTTCCACCGTTAGATCGTCCATTGGACCATTAGATCTTCTATTGGACCGATGGATCTCTCCAGATCTGATGGTTCGCCAAATATGGGCCAGACCCAATCATCATTCCTCAAATTTTCACTCATGTATCCCAAGGCCTTCAATGGTGGCCCACACCATGATCGCCAAATCAAGCTCACATCAAATGGGCCATTAAGCTCACGGCCTTGAGTAGCCCACGATCCCACGTAATCAAATCCTACGGCCATCATGGTAAGTGAGTGCATTGCATCCAACGGCCTTTATAAACATTAGGCCCAAAGCCTAACTTATAAGGCCAAGACCTCATAGAATGAGCCAAGGCTTCAAAAGCCCAAAACACAAGCCCACAGCCCATGGTGTGGCCCATCATCCATACCCATGAGGGAGAAGAGGTCATTCTTGACCGATTCTCTCTCCAACAATTCCCACGATTTTAGAAACCGTATCTCTCAATTCTATCTAACTCCCTCTCTATATTTCTCTCTCCTTAGCAAAAACGAGGAGGAGAATCTCTCTTTCTTTTTGGGGCTGCTCTCTTGGCCAACAAGAAGAGAGGATCCTTGGACTCTTCCCTTCCTTCTTCTTCACCACCACCACTTCTCCTTCACCCGAACCAACAAGGAGACACCTGCAAATTGCTCCAACAAGATCCACCAAACCTGCAATAGCCAATGCTTTCAACAGAGTTGCATATCTCTGCAACTCCGGGCAGCAGCTCCTCCTTCCACCACCATCTTCTACCTTCTCTGGTGCGTCTCAACCTTCCACGAGCCAAAGACCTGTAAGTGCTACTGCCACCATCTTCTCCAGGAGAGGCTGCAACAGCCCAAGCCGTCCCCTTCTCCTTTCTCTTCTGGGTTCTTCTTCACACCGCCTGCACCTTCTTCCTCCATAGTCCGGCTGTCTCTCCTCCTCTTGCTTCCACCTTCTCCTGCCACCGCCTGTTACCTCATCTCAACGGCTCTATTTTGAGCTACTGTCCCTTGTAGCTACTACTGCAGCAACGGCCACCACGCACGACTGTTGTGGTGCTCTCACTTGCACAAGCACAATGCACCACCTGTCCACCCTCCAGCAAGCAGTTTGCACGTCCCCCTTGCTGCACTAAAGAGAAACCGACTGGTTCTCTTCATCATTCAAGGGCCAGCCACTCACTTGGCCGACTCACTTCTCCTCCTGTCCTTCCACCACCACGCTGCCTCACTGTTAGGTGGTGAACAACTTGCTACCAACCACCGTCATCCTCCACGCAACTCATTTTCATCCCCGCCTGCAACTTCCTGTAGGTTTCCATGGAGGAAACCGACCACCACCACCATGACCTCCTCCTGGGTCATCTTCTCCACTCTGTGCATGCACGAACCAGCAAGATTGTTGGCCGTTTTCCTCTCTTGAGGACCAGCAACCCCTCCTCTTCTCAACCCTCTCCAAAACAGCATGCTCCTCCACCGTCAAGAAAACCAGCACGCTCCCTTTCTTCTTCTTCTTCTTCTTCTTCTTTTTTTTTCATTGCCAGAGTTGCAGGTCTGCAACTCCGGTCGGCAGAAACATATACCCACCTACAATTTGCTAGAGTCCCTTCTCCTCGCTGCCACCTCCTCTCCATTGAGGAACAGTGTGTTCTGCACCTTCTCCCATCGTTGCATCCCCCTTCACGAACTCCATCGCCGGAGTTGCAAACCTGCAACTCTGGCCAGTTTAATTCCTCAAACCAGTCCGTTTTCCTTCTCCTCTATACCCTCCTCCATTCTTGCCACGTCTCCACCATTACAGCACCGTGGTTACCCACCTTCTTCACCACCTGAAGATCTTCCTCCATCACCATCACAGCCTGAAGGTTCACCTCCAACAACCACCCTGCACCACCGACTGTGCACTTGCAAGTTCGGTCTGCAAACACGCTTTCAACCCTCGTCACCCTCACTTCTTCCTCTTGGCTCCTCCCAAGAACCAGCAAGGTCTGCAACCGGAGCTCCCTCCGGCTACTGCACTTGCTGTGCGCCTTCTCAAGGTGCTGCTCCTCTCCACTGCAAGTCACGGCCATGACCTGCACTTTCTTATCCAGCTGGTTGGTGCGCCATTACAACTTGCATGCACCATGGAATGTTCTCTCCTGCCACGTGTTCTACTTCCCTGGCCAATCCAAAAGCTACTAATGGCTGATCCCATGCAATCATTCTCCAATGCTCTTCATGGCTAATCACATGGCCAATTGCAAGTCGACTCTCTCTCCTTGGGTCGAACCACTCCGAATCTCAATGCTTATTGGCCGATCCTGATCCAATGGTAAGTGCTCACGAGGTACTTTATCTCTCTTCTTTATTTTTTCTCTCTAGGATTTCTCTTCTCTCTCTAGAAATCCTAATTTCTCACTCTACTTTTCACTTTCTCTCTCTAAATCTCCCTATCCTCTTATTTCTCTCTCTAAAACCCATTTTCTCTCTCTAGATGACATGGAAGGGACGTGACATCCCTAATCCCGTGTTCCCTCTCTAGAGTGAGATTTCTCTCTCTAAGTCCATTTTCTCTCTCTAGATTCTCTCACTACTTTCTCAGGCCGATCGCCTATTCACTTGGCCGACTCCTTTTGGCGAGTGAAAAGGTGAGCTTTTTAGGGCACATTATAGTACATTAGCCAATTCACATCTACCTTGTCGGCCGGTAAGAGTCGATGTGGATACCACGATTGAGCAGCATTCCATGAAATTTGGACAGTCCTCTTCTTGATCGGTAGCGCCCTTAGCTCCAAAGGTCATGGGATGCTTCTCTGTCAAAACCTTTCTCCACGATTGAAGCATTCATAGAAGTCTTGGACGATCATCTTCTTGATCGGTAGCGCCCTTAGCTCTGAGATTTCAATGGTCATTTCTTTCCCTTACCCCTTCTCTCGATTGAGTAGCATTCCATGAAATTTGGACGGTCCTCTTCTTGATCGGTAGCCCCCTTAGCTCCAAAGGTCATGGGATGCTTCTCTGTCAAAACCCTTCTCTTGATTGAAGCATTCATCGAAGTCTTGGACGATCCTCTTCTTGATCGGTAGCGCCCTTAGCTCTGAGATTTCAATGGGCGTTTCTTTCCCTTACCTCTTCATCTTTCTACCCTTTACATGCTTTCTTACATGCTTTCTTTATTTCTGTTATTTTGATTCATGTACGCACTCTTTGATGATTAATGAAGTTGTTTTTGATATTTTGGTGTTCTGAAACTCAAATGAATGTTGTTTTTAAATCGACTCGCCCTTCTCATCTCTTCACCATTCTCATTTCTCTGTGTATATTATTTGTCAGTTTTAATTCCTTATTGTGCTAACTCACACCGAGTGCGGATCGACATCCGACACGTACTGCTATACAAGTTACATTTTGCAGATAATCGGATTTTACAAATATTGTTGAAGTTAGGGTTTCCGAATTGACGACGCGGAAAAATTAATCATTCAAATGGCGCCGTTGCAGCTCGGTGTACAGAAATGCATAAAGGAATGAAGACGACGAAAACAGAAAGATCCGGACCTTTGGAAACTTTCTATTTGCAGATTTTTAGTATTATTTTGTCATGCCTCGGAAGGCCGGGTGCAAAGTTGTAATCGGACACCTTGATTATTGGCATATCTAGATGTGTGTTCGAAGGTTTTAGAAACCCTTGATTGAGTGCCTAACTCACAAAAAAAATTAAAAAATTTAAAAATGCTAGTTTCCATTTCTGCACATTTTAGGATATTCACATATGGGAAGATTGCATTTTTGGATGCTTTCCCAATTGGGAAGTTTCCATCTTTGCAAGGTTTCCATTCCTGGGAAATTTCATTGGAATCGAGCTTATTTGGAAAAATTTCGAATTGGACGAAATTCCATACTTAGAAATTCTTATTTTTAGAGGATTTCTAGATGTGGAAGGTCCCCTTTTTGGAAGGTTTCCAACACAGGAAGAAACCCTAATTTTAGCAAGTTTTCAGATTTAGGAAACTACTAATTTTAGAGAATTTTCCTAACTTGGAGAAATAATAAATTGGAAAGGTCTATTAGGGGGTTGATAGTTGTTTAGTCAACTCTCATAAATAGTAACTTTCTAATTTACCTTGCCTTATTGATTGATTGATTGCTTACCCACACAAGGCAGGGACATTCAAAAAAATATTCCCACACCCTAGACCCATATCATATACTAATTTGTATGCAGGATTGCGATTCTAAATGCGGGTAGGGAGCCAAAGCTCACTACGAAGGAATCGGGCCCAAGCCCATGAAGATACCCCTCCCTACCCCAAAGAGGCGACCCCGTGGCGTGGCCCGCGGGAGGTAAGTCCCTTTCCTTGCCTTGAGTGTGATACTATGCAATTGGGTGCATTATAGTGCTGTATGTCTATTTGCTTTTTGCATAAACTTATTC
This sequence comes from Euptelea pleiosperma, assembly GCA_035048495.1. Lineage (NCBI taxonomy): Eukaryota > Viridiplantae > Streptophyta > Magnoliopsida > Ranunculales > Eupteleaceae > Euptelea > Euptelea pleiosperma. Next base: position 2,358,359 of record CM068549.1, on the reverse strand, counting down.
GCCCTGCGTGGATGTGGACGTTAATTAATGAACCCTATATGAGCAGACCCAGCTCTAACTTGAAACTGGTGGGATTTCATCACCCACCTCATCATTCCAGCTGATTTTGATCCCCAAGATCCACTCTAATAAAAAGAATCAAGAGCTAGAGCCAAAATAGATCGGTGTTCTAGGACACCCCTTCACGTAGTCTTTCCATCCATCCCAGGTCGAATAAGTCCATGAGCGCGGGTACCTGTTGTCTAACACACCCAAAGGTCCCTACTACTCAAGTATACCGAGTTCACCAGTGGCTTCCCTGGTTCTTTGTTGGTCTGCTTATTTTTTTGGGTTAGGAACACAAAACAACCCTAGCTTATACTAATGGAACACTCATCTCCATTGCTTGACAAATCCGGTTAGTCTGGGGCATACTTAAGTCAGCCGATGTGCCGCACGTCTGTCTAGGCTTCGGATTATTGATATTCGCTCAAAAGTGCTTATTTTAAGCAATTATCCTTTTAGCGTTATTGCATTCTCCTACGTAAAATACTCTATTTACCTACTTTTCTACGTAAGAGTCTCTTCTGTTGCGTAGAACACACTTTTCTGGACGAAATGGTATATTTGCATGCATTAAACACATTTTCGGAAATCTAGATATTAAGCCGTTCTGATAAAGTCTCATTACGCGCTTCTTCTGTCGCAGGAAACCCCGATGGGATGATTCTCGAGACTTGCGGGCCTAGATCGATCATGAAAGCCCATTATCAAAGCTTAAAGAGCCAACAGGCTATGACTAGAAGATATGGGCCAAATACGGGTTGAAAAAGAGGATCGAAGAGCTGGCCCAAGGAACCACGAGAGCGGGAGAGCTGATAACCAAGAGAAGGACCAAAGCATTTAAAGCCACATCAAATGATGGCCTGCTCTACTGGCAAAGCTCAAGTGAAGAACAATGGAAAACCAGGGTTCATGACCCTCTGCCAATACTTTTTATGATATTTTCTCTCTCATCTCTCCTTATTTTCTCTCTCTTCATTTCTCGGTCCTCGAATCTATTGACTTAACCCCAGACCTCCTGCTCATTGGCTCTGTCTCATCTCCCTTAGCTTTCTGACCGTTGGATCTTCCATCGGGCCGTTGAATCTCTATAGATCGCCATGTGATCTATCAATTCTATGCATCCGACCATCCGATCATGCTACTGATCAGTCAATCATCCATCCTATCAACCACCCGATCTCCAGTGTAAAATATCAGTCCCTAAGGCAGGTTTGATTGTAGAGTAATGCCTCAGATTATTGATCGTGGCTGAGAGCGTAGAGCTCGATTTCCGAAGAAAGGAAAATACATCTTTCCTTGATGGGTATTTCAAGGGGAAAAATGCATTTTTCTCCCCTGGCAACCAAACGCACCCTAACCCACATCCATCGAGCCCAGTGGCCCACTATCCTTCTCACCTACCTTCTGGCCCATGGCCGATGCACTCTGGGCCCACGATTTTGAGCATTCCCATTGGCCAACCACTGGCCGACTCGTGGCGTCATCTCTCGGCCAACCACTGGCCAACAAGTGGCATCAGCTTTTGGCCTGGTGGTCATGGCCAAATAGCCCACGAGCCCAAGCCCGTAACCCACATCACTTTTCAAAAATAAAAATTAAAATAAAAAATAAAAAAAAATGAATTTTTTTTAGAAACCGTGAGTTTCTAAGTGTAGAAACCCACGGTTTCTACTTAAGGGGAGGGTTGAAAAACCCTCAAGAGCTCCTCTTCCTCCTCCCATTTTCTCTCTCTTTCCTCCTCTCCCCCGCCCTTTTCTCTTCTTCTTCTCCTCCGGCGTGCCATCGCCGGTGAGGAGGTGGTGCGTCCTCGTCGTCTTCTTCTTCTTCTTCTTCTTCTTCTTCTTCTCCTTCTCCTTCTTCTTCTTTTCATCACCTCTACCACCACCTGCGGCTACCACAGGTGGCAGCACCAGCAGCCGTCCACGAGTCTTCTCCCACAATCCTCGCCGGAGTTGCAGGTCTGCAACTCCGGCCATCTCCCCTTCTTCCTCTCCTTTTCCTTCTCTTCTTGCACCCCTTCCTCTTTTGGTCCTTCTCTTCCGCTTCTCCTTCTTCTTGCAGGTTCCCTCTTCATCAGCAGGCCGCACCACCACTCCTAGCCGGAGTTGCAGACCTGCAACTCCGGCCTATACACCATTGGATCTTCGCCAGCGCACCTCTCCGCCTCCATCATCTTCTCCGGTTCACGGCACATCACATCGCCTGCTACCACCGCTCCCACCACCATCTAAGCACCACAGCATCGCCCACCATTAAAGCCGGTCGAGATCTACAACTCCGGCGAACTTGATCGCCGGACTGGTTCTCCTCTCTTCACCGCCCCTCTATTCTCTCTCTCCTGGTCGTCATCCTCCTACCCAAGGTGCTGCCACTAATGGCCATCGGCTACAAGTGCAACAGGGGCAGCGCCTCAGCCACCTTCTTCCTATCTTAATCACCACCATCGTGCAGATCACTACCACGAAACCAGCAACCTCAGGTCGTTGGCTCTCCTCCAACACCCAACTCCAACTGGTTCTCTACGTGTGCTCCACCTTACACCGATTGCAACCAACGACAAGGACACCTCCATGTCATAGATCTGCAACTCTCAACTCTGCTGGATACCTCCACGCTACCCACCTCACCATCATCACCACCGTCACCAATCTAGCTCAAGCACTTGCTCTCAACGGCCAGCATCTCTTTCACTTGTTGACCACGTACCAAGGCTTCACCACGGTTTCATCCCTGTGCTTCTCTTCCAAGGCACCATCATCTTGTGTGAAAGGTAAGCACAATGGTACAATTTCACTTTCTCTCTCTTAATCTCTCTCTCTACTTTTCTCTCCTAAATTTTCTCTTTCTCTCTCTAAAGAGCAATCTCTCTCTCTAGAGATCTCTTTCTCTAGGTTTTTCTCTCTACCTCACCTTGTTCTCTCTAGGCTTTAGATAGTTTCCTTAGCTTTCTCTCTCTGAGATTTTTGACTTTCTCTATCTAAACCATCTTTCTCTCTCTAGATTTATCTACTCTCTCTCTCTAGTTCTCTCTTTCTCTCTCTAGTTTATTTTATTTTTTTTATGCTTTATAATTTAGTTATTTTTACTTGATTGTAAGAGACATATTCGATTGAATGAAGTTGATTTGAATAATATTATGTTCCATTCTCTGCAAATTTATCGTCATTTTATGTTCTTATTCGCGCTAATCCGACTAATCCCGAGTGCGGATCGACATCCGAAACTTCCCACTGTGCAAGAATTCTAAATTTTGCAGGATAATCGGATCAAATTACAAATCTTGTTGATTTTAGGGTTTCCGTAACCAACGACGCGGAAAAATCCTATTATCAATTATCTTGCGATCAATTTGAGTTAGTACTGAAGCATTTGCTTTGAAGAGTGTATCCCAGTAAGAACCCAAGAGCGACAAAATTAGTCCGGCGGTTAACAAGATAAACCAGTGGTCCGCCCACTGTCATAATCTACAATACCCCACAAACTAACAAGATAAATCCTCAAACTTATATTGATTTGTTTTAGACATAGGATTATCTTGCTTGCTCTATGTGCATCATTTAGGATCACTACTCCAGTGTCTCCTTGTAACCGATTCTAAGGCTTATTTTTATGGTTTCAAAAGCCACATCATTTGATTCGATCTGAGAGTCTTTCGATCTTCAACACCATAATCTTGGATAGGGGTGCTTACTGTAAACCCCACTGGAGTCTGCTCCACAAAATCCATCCCCGATACACATTGTGTCTTCGGCTCTGCTAACCATGGCCAGAGAATCCTTTGCTAGGTCTCTTACTGATGAGAGACCCATTACTGCAATCCCATACCCGCTCCTCTTTCAGAGTTTGCGGCTCTGCTAACCACGGTCAGAGAAACCTCTCAGTCTCTACTGAGAAAGAACCTACCCGTACTACTGCTGGGTTTGGTTAGCTCAAATGGAAGCGTTATTGCTCCAACTGATGAGCTGGATGACTGATGATTCACGCTGTCTCCCTGTGCTTTAACTTGGTTGGGGGTGCTTATCATTCCCGTTGTGTCTGGCTGAAGACGTAAAACTTAGCGCTTTCGGAAAGGCAATTCCGGTATTTCGTAGTTACATGAGTCGCATGCATATTTGCTATATCTATCTTTCATGTAGGTACCTTCAATACAGAAAATCATCTGGTACTAGACAGTATTCATTTCATGCCCAATTGGTAACATCCTCCGTAAACTCCTTGCATCATTATCGATATTTCATCATTTTTTGGTCCCGGTCATGAGCACCGAGGACGGTGCTATATTTTGGTTGGGGGTGGGTATTTACCAAAACTCATGTTTTCATTTTGATAAAATTCCAAAAAAATAATAAAATAAAATAAAATAAAATATATATATAAAAAATAATAAAAAATAAAAAATAAAAAAAAAAAAATAATTGTGTTTTTGGGTGTTTTCCGATGATTTTCAATGTTTTCTAGAACTTCAAAAATGTGTCAAATACCCTAACTTTTATTAGCTGGAAATATACGTGAAATCATTTTATAAAGGATGACATTTTCAGTGTTACATGCTAGCTTTGAGTCAAGACAAGTCAAGCGTGACTACAGCAGATTTGAAAACTTAGAAAAACTCAGATTTGGCACAAATTGTACACATTCATCATCAGAGTCATCCTAAGTTTAGAATCTCTAAAGATCCTAGAAGAATATTTGTGGAGACCTAACCCAGTACGCTTTCGAGCCTTTCATCATTTCAGAGGGTTATACTACAATTCCGAGTCACAAGATGACTCACTATTTCTTCATGTCCGCAATATTTCGTTGAGAGATCTCATTATCCTTTGTATTGATCATGGAACTCGGAACGACATCAAAATTAGATTATTACGACAGAACCTTTTTTATATCTATTCAAAACATGTTACATGAGAGTGCAAACCCTAGAAAATGATTGAGGCCATCTTTTTAACCTTTCAGCCTTTTTAGTTTACCTTAAATCTCTACCATTTGAAACCCTTCTGAGCCTTTATAAAAAGCCTTTCCTTGTTAAGCCCATTAACCTATAACCCAATCCAGTTACGAAGTATGACTCGCAACCCTACTTCTGAGAAGGATAAAGAAATGATTGATATGGGTATACTATGAAAAGAAAAGTCAAGAAAAATCAAAGAAAAAGACAAGTGGTTCAAACTGAGAAGAAAAGATGAAAAGAAAGTATAGAAAAGAGCTGAAAACAAAAATGAGCAGTCTCAAAAATATCGAGAAAAATAGAAAAATACAAAAGAAGGGAAAGAAACAGATAATGGTGCTATACCTACAGGAAAATACAAGAAAATCGAGATATCCTCTTAGAAGCTTTGAAATCCTGTATCCCCTTATTTTTCTACACCTGACCTAAGCCTCATTACAACCTATGAAAGTCCTACTTGATTCTAGGATAGCAAGATCATCAAATGTAGAGAATGGAGAAAGAGAAGCTATAGAGTTTGATCTAACGTTCCCAAGTGAAATGATATTCCTATCATGAGATCTTCTTCTGTTAAAAATGTCCTTCCTTCAAATAAAACATATGTGAGATCTTTTGCATGTTTATATTAAATATATCTCCTCACATATAAATTGAGAGAAAAGAAATAAAACCACTAACGAGTGATCATTTCTGAGTGTTTTACAAGTGAGATTTGAGGTCAAGGCATACAATCTCTTAGGTGAATTGGAACTCTTCACTGTCGGATGATGATAATGTTGACCACACACACACGTCGAGTCTGACTATTCTAGGTCATGATTATCAGTCTATAGTCTTGTCAAAACTTCCTGACTATCTACTAGCTTGTAACTATTTTTGCATCCATACGATAATTTGACGAACGGTGTTATCCTTGAGCTAATATGAAAAAGTGTGCAGCATGTGCAGAGCCCTTTTAAGCTCATTTATTTCGCACTAATTGCCAAGGATTGGCAATATGCTGGTTGGGGGTTGTGATATTCGCTTAAAAGTACTTATTTTAAGCCATTATCCTTTAGCGTTATCACACTCTCCTATGTTAAACTTCCCTATTTATACACTTTTCTACAGAAGAGTCTCTTTCATTACGTAGAACACACTTTTCTGGACGAAATGGTATATTTGCATGCTTTAAAACGCATTTCTGGAAGTCTAGATATGAAGCCGTTTCGATTAAGTCTCATTACGTGCTTTTCTCTCGCAGGAAACCCGATCGGGCGATTCTTGAGACTTGCGTGCCCACGATCATCCATAGAAGCCTAATATCAAAGCTTAAAAGAGCCAACAGGCTACGACTAAAAGATATAGGCCAAGTACGGGTCGAGTCAGAGAATCATAGAGCCAGATAAAGAACTAAGAGAGAGGCAAAGCTGAAGACCAAGAGACGGGCTAAAGTGATTCAAAGCTGTATCAAATGACGGCTTACGTGATTGGTGAAGCCGATTGAAGATTAAATTGAAGATCAGGGTTCAAGACCCTTCTGCCAGCTTTGTTGCCTTTATTTTGTGTTATTTTCTCTCTCATCTCTCCTAATTCTCTCTCCTCTCTCCTAATTTTATCTCCATCTCTCTAGACCCTAGCATCTAACCCTTAGATCATATCATCCTACCATTAGATCATCATATCCCCCGTCCGATCCTCAGATCGACTGCCCCGATCCTCAGATCGATCATCCTAACCCTCCGATCTCCATCATCTAACCTCTAATCTCCTTTCCTCTAGCTCTATACCATCTCCCATAACTTTTCCACCGTTTGATCGTCCATTGGACCATTAGATCTTCTATTGGACCGATGGATCTCTCCAGATCTGATGGTTCGCCAAATATGGGCCAGACCCAATCATCATTCCTCAAATTTTCACTCATGTATCCCAAGGCCTTCAATGGTGGCCCACACCATGATCGCCAAATCAAGCTCACATCAAATGGGCCATTAAGCTCACGGCCTTGAGTAGCCCACGATCCCACGTAATCAAATCCTACGGCCATCATGGTAAGTGAGTGCATTGCATCCAACGGCCTTTATAAACATTAGGCCCAAAGCCTAACTTATAAGGCCAAGACCTCATAGAATGAGCCAAGGCTTCAAAAGCCCAAAACACAAGCCCACAGCCCATGGTGTGGCCCATCATCCATACCCATGAGGGAGAAGAGGTCATTCTTGACCGATTCTCTCTCCAACAATTCCCACGATTTTAGAAACCGTATCTCTCAATTCTATCTAACTCCCTCTCTATATTTCTCTCTCCTTAGCAAAAACGAGGAGGAGAATCTCTCTTTCTTTTTGGGGCTGCTCTCTTGGCCAACAAGAAGAGAGGATCCTTGGACTCTTCCCTTCCTTCTTTTCACCACCACCACTTCTCCTTCACCCGAACCAACAAGGAGACACCTGCAAATTGCTCCAACAAGATCCACCAAACCTGCAATAGCCAATGCTTTCAACAGAGTTGCATATCTCTGCAACTCCGGGCAGCAGCTCCTCCTTCCACCACCATCTTCTACCTTCTCTGGTGCGTCTCAACCTTCCACGAGCCAAAGACCTGTAAGTGCTACTGCCACCATCTTCTCCAGGAGAGGCTGCAACAGCCCAAGCCGTCGCCTTCTCCTTTCTCTTCTGGGTTCTTCTTCACACCGCCTGCACCTTCTTCCTCCATAGTCCGGCTGTCTCTCCTCTCTTGCTTCCACCTTCTCCTGCCACCGCCTGTTACCTCATCTCAACGGCTCTATTTTGAGCTGCTGTCCCTTGTAGCTACTACTGCAGCAACGGCCACCACGCACGACTATTGTGGTGCTCTCACTTGCACAAGCACAGTGCACCACCTGTCCACCCTCCAGCAAGCAGTTTGCACGTCCCCCTTGCTGCACTAAAGAGAAACCGACTGGTTCTCTTCATCATTCAAGGGCAGCCACTCACTTGGCC